>JAGIQG010000024.1:19267406-19572718 GCA_024679065.1 Sphyrna mokarran | reverse complement strand
AACAGATCCTTGTGATATGTCATTTCTAGTGCACGCTGCCATGGAATAGTGTTAGAACCTCTTTGGGTCTAAGAGTCATTGTGGGTTGAATGGTTTCCTCCTTCATGATAATTTTGAGATTATCCCCTAAAGCAATTTCTAGCCTCCCTATTCTTAACCTAGGCCAGCTGAAAGTCAATTCATAGAATCATACAGTACAAAAGGAGACCATTTGGCCCATTGAGTCTGCATGGCCACAAACCCACCAAGGCCCTATCCCCATAATCCCATGTACTTACCCTAGCTAGTCCCCTGACATAAACAGGCAATTTAGCATGGCCAATCAACCTAACCTGCACATCATTGGATCATGGGAGGAAATCAGAGTACCTGAAGGAATCCCACACAAACTCCATACAGACAGAGACCCAAACCGGGAATCAAACTCAGATCCCTGGAACTGTGAGGCAGCAGTGCTAACCACTCTGCCACCATGCCACGTCATAGGAAACCCACACAGACAGGGGGAGAACAGGTAAACTCTGTACAGGCAGTGACCCATGCCAGGAATTGAACCCAGGTTCCTGGCTCCATGAGGTGGCAGTGCTAACCACTTAGCCACCATGACACATTCAAGCGGAAGAGAGGACTGGTGGAATGCACAAGAGACCCAAATTGGAGGGGATTGAGAAATTGGAAAAAATTTGAACATGTGGTTGAGAACTTTGTATTTGAGACACAGATCTCGTAGGTGCCCCCGTCTCTACTTACCTGTGAAACCTGTTTCGTGCCCCTGTTGAAGTTGAAACTTGTCTTCAAAATCTTGCTTTTCTCCTAATCCTCTGTAACCCTCTGGTCTGAATGTTAGTTACTTCAGACTTCTGCTGTATCCTAATCTTCAAACCTGCTTTAAGTTCATAATCCCAGTTTCTTCATAAATTCCATCAATCTTGTACTCTCACATTTCTCCAGCACTTCCAATTCCTTGACTATTTGCACATCTAATATTTCTTTACTATCCTAATATTTCTGTCCACCAGTAGTTCTGTCTGGCAGAGATGACCTGTTCCATCATTGAAGTCATGGATGCTCTCTGGGTTTGTGTGTTTAATACTGAATGTACAGAGATTTGCCCTCTTTCCTTTTCCTGATTATATTACAAATGTCTGACCATCACCTTCTCTGGAGAAGGGTGTTTTCTGTAGCTTGGCTATTTTTCAGTTCTGAAGGATTAATTCATCCAATACAAAAGCTTCTACAGTAAAAACAAAACACTTTGGATGCTGCAATCTGAAACAAAAACAGAAAATATTGGAAAATCTCAGCAAGTCTGACAGCATCTGTGGGGAGAGAATTGAGACAACAATTTGAGTCTAGCTGACCCTTCGTCAGAGCAAAGAAAATCAGCAGAGATTTATACTACTGGGGTGAGGGGGGCGGGAAGGGCTTGGAATTAGATCAAAGGAATGTAAGTGAGGATACAGAAGGCTAAGAAGATGTTAAGAATGTCAATTAAGTCACCAGAATGCGAGAACAGAGGTTGTTAAAGGACTGCCTCAGGAATATGGCAGTTACACTGAAGGGGGGATAGGGAGGGCATGGAAAAAAGAGCTGGAATGGAGAAGTGGAAAAATAGTACTGAAAAAGAAAGATGATAAAATGGATGAATGAAATGGAATAAAATAAATGGAAATAGAACGAAGGTGGAGGAGAGAGCTCATCTTCTGAGGTTATTGGACTCCATGTTTTGTCCAGAAGGCTGTCAAGTGCCCAATCAAAACTTGATTGTGCAAGATGAGCTTCTATATTCTCTCTACAGATTAAGAAGTTTCACAACACCAGGTTAAAGTCCAATAGGTTTATTTGGTTGCAAAAGCCATTAGTTTTCAGAGGGCTGGCTGTCCTTTCATCAGGTGTACAGCCAGGTGACGAAGGGGCAGCCAGTGCTCTGAAACTAGTGGCTTTTGCTACCAAGTAAATCCGTTGGAATTTAATCTGGTGTTGTGAGATTTCATAGAACATAGAACATTACAGCGCAGAGCAGGCCCTTCGGCCTTAGATGTTGCGCCAACCAATATAAAAAGCAATGACCCTCCAAACTAAACCATTCCCTTCTCTTCCATAAACTTATCAACTAACCTCTTAAACGCCACCAAACTTGGCGCATCGACAACTGCCGCAGGCAGGGCATTCCACTCCCTAACCACCCTCTGGTAAAGAACCTACCTCTGATATCCGTCCTATAACTATCACCCCTTAATTTACAGCTGTGTCCCCTCGTGCTAGCTTTCTCCATCCTAGGAAAAAGGCTATCACTGTCCACCCTATCTAAACCTCTAATCATCTTATATGTTTCAATAAGGTCTCCTCTTAGCTGCCTTCTTTCTAACGAAAACAACCTCAAATCCCTCAGCCTCTCTTCATAAGACCTCCCTCCATACCAGGCAACATCCTGGTAAACCTCCTCTGTACCCTCTCCAATGCCTCCACATCTTTCTTATAATGTGGGGACCAGAACTGCACACAATACTCCAAGTGCGGCCGCACTAGAGTTTGTACAGTTGCAACATGACGTTGCGGCTCCGAAATTCAATCCCCCTACCAATAAAAGCTAAGACTCCATATGCCTTCTTAACAACCTTATCAACTTGACTGCCTACTTTCAGGGATCGATGCACAAATACACCAAGATCCCTCTGTTCATCAACACTATTAAGAATCCTACCGTTAGCCCTATACTCTACACATTTATTATTCCTGCCAAAGTGCATTACCTCACACTTTTCCACATTAAACTCCATTTGCCACCTCTCGGCCCAGCTCTGCAACTTGTCCAAGTATCTCTGCAAACTATAACACCCCTCTTCACTATCTACCACTCCACGACTTTAGTGTCATCTGCAAATTTACTAATCCATCCTTCAATACCCTCATCCAGATCATTTATAAAAATTACAAACAGCAGGGGCCCCCAAACAGACCCCTGAGGTACACCACTTGTCACCGAACTCCACGATGAATATCTCCCATCCACCACCACCCTCTGTCTTCTATCTGCTAGCCAATTCCTAACCCAATTAGCTAAATCACCCTCTATCCCATACATCTGCATTTTCTGCAGAAGCCTTCCATGGGACACCTTATCGAACGCCTTACTAACGTCCATATATACCACATCAACCGCCTTACCCCCATCCACCTCTTTGGTCACTTTTTCAAAAAACTCAATAAGGTTAGTAAGGCACGACCTACCCTTCACAAACCATGCTGACTATCCCCAATCAATTCATTTCTCTCTAAATAACTATAAATCCTATCCCTAATATTCTCTCCAATACTTTGCCCGCAACAGAAGTAAGACTCACTGGCCTATAATTCCCTGGAAGGTCTCTCTTCCCCTTCTTGAACAATGGGACCATATTCGCTATCCTCCAGTCTTCCGGAACCATACCCGTAACCAATGACGACCTGAAGATCAGAGCCAGAGGCTCTGCAATCGCCTCTCTTGCCTCCCAGAGAATCCTAGGGTAAATCCCGTCCGGCCCAGGGGACTTATCAAACTTCAAACCCTCAAGAATATCTAGCACATCCTCCCTATCTACTTCAATACTTTCCAGTTTGCAACCCTGTACCTCAGTGTTCTCCACAACTACATTTACATCTCCCTTCGTGAATACTGAAGAAAAATATTTATTCAGTGCCTTTCCAATCTCTTCAGGCTCCACGCACAACTTCCCACTGCTGTCTATGACTGGCCCTAATCTTGTCCTAACCAATCTTCTATTCTTAACATATATAAAGAAAGCTTTAGGATTCTCCTTAATCCTATCAGCCAAAGTCTTCTCGTGTCCCCTCTTAGCTCTCCTCAATTCACTCTTTAGCTCCCTCCTGGCTAATCTATAGCTATCTATTGCACTAACTGAGCCTTCAAGCCTCATCCTGACATAAGCCTCCTTTTTCCTTTTAACCAGCGAATCAACTTTTTTCGTACACCAAGGTTCCCTTACTTGACCATTTCCTCCTTGCCTGACAGGGACATACTTATCAAGGACTCGCAGCAGCTGCTCCTTGAATAAGCTCCACATTTCGGATGTTCCCAGTCCCTGTAGTTTCCTAGTCCAACCTATGCACCCTAATTCTCTCCTTATGGCCTCATAATTACCCTTCCCCAGCTATAACTACTGCCCCCAGCTTCATGCCTATCCCTATCCATCACTAAGGTGAACGTAACCGAATTGTGGTCACTATCACCAAAATGTTCACCAACTTCCAAGTCTAACACCTGTCTGGCTCATTGCCCAGCACCAAATCCAATGTAGCCTCACCTCTAGTTGGCCTATCTACATACTGAGTCAAAAAACCTTCCTGCACACTTTGTATGAAAACTGACCCCTCTAACGAGCTAGAGCTATAGCTATTCCAATCAATATTAGTAAATTTCTTACTGTGTTTACTCCGTTCCAACGCCAGCATCTCCACATTCTCTCTACAGGTGCCAGCTGTGTGTTGCCAGCATTAAGTTTAAATTTTATTACTGTTAAAAGTAGGCTTGCATTAACACTTCAATGAAGTTACTACAAAAATCCCCCTAATCACCATGCTCTTGTTCGGGTACACTGAGGGAGAACTGAGCATGGTCAACGTGTCTAACCAGTCCCTCTGTTGGTCTGAGTGGAAACTGAGGCACCTAGAGGAAACCCATGCAGATACAGGGAGAACGTGCATACTCTGATCAGACAGTGACCCAAGCTGGGAATCGAACCCGGGTCCTTGGTGCTGTGCGCCACTGTGCTGCCTTCTCTGTTTAAATTCTATTTTTTTTGAATCCTAGTTGTAGATATAGGGTGATGTACAATAAGTATTGTTGAATGGAGAGAAACCTGGAAATGTCGAACTCCTGTTTCTTGTGTTTATGTATTACAGTGTAATTATGTGATTGACACTTTCTGCATCAGGAATGTTGCTTACGTCTTGTAGTTGATATGAGTCAATTTCTCCAAATCCAAAAAACAATGAATGCCAGGGGACAGGTCAACCTGCCCCATTCACACCCACGGATCAGGACTCAGTAACAGAATGGTATTCATTTGGAGGAAGTCACATGCACTTTGTCATATTTAGGGTAAGGTGTGTTTTATGGGAAGAACTTGAAAGAGAGAAGGGATAAAAACAATAGTTAAACATTAGTGTGTGGGATAAAGTTGTTATTGGAACAGAGCACTTCTTATCTAGTTTCTGTTTTGCTTGGTAATGTTTAATAATTTTTTTGCTGATGAACAATATTTGTATTAGCTGCATGAAGAGGTAGATTTATTGATCTGTGCTTCAGTTGGTGTTTCTGCGTGACTTATTTTACATTGGAATTTTACACTTGCCATCCTATCTTTAATAACAAATACATTCATTTATTGAAAAGCGATGCACAGAGACCAAAGCTTTAGTGAGCAAATTAGTAAATTTTGAAGGCTCAGTAATGAATATACACGAATCTGGTTTACAGACTTCAATCATAGAATCCCTATAATGCAGAAGGAGGCCATTTAGCCCATCGAGTCTGCACTGACAATATTCTCACCCAGGCCTTATCCCCATAACTCCCCATTTCCTCCAGCTAGTCTCCCCAACACTAAGGGGCAATTTAGCATGGTCAATCCACCTAACATCTTTGGACCCGGAGATCCAGAGGAAACCCACACAGGCGTGGGGAGAATGTGCAAACTCCACAGAGACAGTGATCCAAACTGGGAATTAAACCCAGCTGTGAGACAGTAAATCACTGTGCCATTGTGTCACCCTGAAGGTATTGAGATTTCTTGGATTAAATTTTGCCCTGCTCCCTGACTCCTACCTCTGAACCAATTCACTACTCATGGGACAGTTTGTTCCCAATTCTATGCGTTCTCGTTGTTATTAATGCTCTCTTATGCATCATGATTGTCTTCAGCATTTTCATGTTCTCCGGAGTGGCCTAACAAGTCCCTCAACTATTAACAGGTTATCTGGGGACGGGCAGTGTCTTGAAAACGTGATTCTCATCCCAAAGGCAATTGCTGTTTTGTCCTTTTTGAATCGGTCTTGCAAAGAAAGTTCTTTGCACTTGGGTCTGAATGGTGGATAAATCCTAAATCAGAATGCTTGTTAGTATCAATGACTTAAGGTTCATACAAATTAATAGAATGCAGATTTAAACTACCTTAGCTTTATGCCACTGGTCGTACTACTTCAGGCCTTAATGCTACAATTATACTCAAGGCATCTTTGTTAATCTCTCCTTATCTCTAACCTTCCATTTTAGCCCCTCCTCAACAGACAATTATATCCTTTGTTACATTTCTATCCATCTTCAGTTGCGTAGAGAGTCAAGCTGACTCAAAACATTTTGGACGTGATTTTCCTGACCTATTGCGCTGTTCGAGTAACACAGCAAGCTAGAAAATGTTAGCGAGAGGACAGAAATGGGGATCACGCTTGGCTGGACACTAGTCACAATCTTCCTGGGCCATTTTTTTTTTCGGGGATGTAATCAGCCTTACGTCGAGGAACCGTATAAAGCTGATTACAAAATGGAAATAAGCACTTCCATCTATTTTAGCGAGCCAGCTGTCATGGGGAAGTTGAGGCTGGTCATGTTCAGTGATAGTGGTGCGGTTGGCTGGAGGTGAGATCGGATCATGTCAACTAATCTCCCACTATACTGGCTGATGGGCACATGCGCACTAGACCCCTCTGCAGTCTGATGCCAGCCCCTTGGGAGGGATTAAAGCCCTCCCTTTCATCCCAACTGGCACAAATCCCCTGATGGCCTGTATGGTGCACAAAATGCCAGAAATAGATTAAACTAAGCTGGTCCAAAAATGGGCAGGAATGCCCATGGTCCAGGGACCTGCCTATTGGACACCGTTTTATTTGGAAAAACTGCACCCTTTAACTCTATTTCTCTCTCTCTCTGTAGATGCTGCCTGACCTGCTGAGTTTATCCAGCATTTTCTGTTTTTTTTTCTTGCAGATTTAATCTTTATGGTTTATAGTAATTTTAACTTTTGCTGAGAGTACAAAGTGGGTGATATTTACAATCTTTACAATCTCACAATCAACTAAAACTAAAATTTATCTTCCCTTTAACCAATAATCGCAGTAAAATTTTATCTCTGAGTCTTCATGATTTGAAAATCTGCATGGCCCCTAAGAAAAAGCTTAGTTGTTCCTGTTTCAGGGTCACACTGCCTTGCTTTCTTTGCATCAACTACTTTCTTTTTCTTTCCCACTGAGTTATTATTTCCACATCTGCGCACCATTGCTTGGCTTTGAGCAATAGAAGTGGACAAAGCCTTTACACATGTATTCAGTTGTCTCAATCCACCAGAGCTAGCAGCTTCATGTAGGAATGTAAGGGCACCATTTATCCTGTCTGTTGGGTTGGATTGAACTTCAGAAGACAGATTCAAAAGGGAATTGAATAATACTTTAAGGAATAATTTTTGCAATGCTATGGTGAAAGACAGTGGAATGGATCTGATTGCAGCATTCTTTCCAAGAGCTAGTATAGACATAAAGAGTTGAATGGCCTCCTCTTGTCAAGCATTGTATGTCACTGTTCCTCCTAAAATCCAGACCAATGGAAGTTCTCCCAACAGGAGTCATGCTTTCTGTAAGGACGTATAATATTCTGTTGAGCCGAGGGAAGGGGGGTGGGTGCAATTTTTCAAAACAAGGTACTCAATTCCCTTGGAGACTGTTACTAAGTGCGCTGTGTCCTCCAGCGGTTTAGCTGGTTAGAGTTGGCTTTGACTTCAAAGATACAAAACTTCAGAAGCCAAATCTTGACTCCTGATCTGATTCTGGTCACTACAGCAGGCAATTTTCCAGATTTGGCACAGAGCTCACAAGCATCTCATTCTTCCCTAGAGGCCAGTGCCTCTGTGGAACCCACTTAAGGCCTCCAGTCTGGACAAGTCATCCACACTATCACTCAGTATAACTGGGCCCTCTTCACTTAACAACATCCAAGAGAAAAGATGTGCAATTTATTTAGGCTAGTAGGATTGGAGAGTTTCCAAACTTTACCAGGCAATAAATAATATTTCCTTTTCCTGATTTTTTTTTTTCACAGATTGATCTAAAATTCCATTGATTCATGAATCAATCTCCAGCACACACCTTGACAACAATGGAATATTCACTTCCATTGCTCAATGCCAATCAATGACGGCAGTCTCTCACAGCATCCTTTTAGAACATAGAACAATACAGCACAGAACAGGCCCTTCGGCCTTCGATGTTGTGCCGACCAAAATAAAAAGCAATGCCCCTCCAAACTAAACCATTCCCTTCTCTTCCATATACTTATCAATTACCTCTTAAACGCCACCAAACTTGGCGCATCTACAACAGCTGCAGGCAGGGCATTCCACTCCCTAATCACTCTTTGAGTAAAGAACCTACCTCTGATATCCGTCCTATAACTCATACCCCTTAATTTAAAGCTTTGTCCCCTCGTGCTAGCTTTCTCCATCCTAGGAAAAAGGCTATCACTGTCCACCCTATCTAACCCTCTAATCATCTTATATGCTTCAATAATATCCCCTCTTAGCCGCCTCCTTTCTAACGAAAACAACCTCAAATCCTTCAACCTCTCTTCATAGGACCTGCCCTCCATACCAGGCAACATCCTAGTAAACCTCCTCTGTACCCTCTCCATTGCCTCCACATCTTTCTTATAATGTGGCGACCAGAACTGCACACAATACTCCAAGTGCGGCCGCACTAGAGTTTTGTACAGCTGCAACATGATGCTGCGGCTCCTAAATTCAATCCCCTACCAATAAAAGCTAAGACTCCATAAGCCTTCTTAACAACTTTATCCACTTGACTGCCTACTTTCAGGGATCTATTACACATACACCAAGATCCTTCTGTTCCTCAACACTATTAAGAGCCCTACCATTAGCCCTATACTCTACACATTTATTGTTCCTGCCAAAGTGCATTACCTCACACTTTTCACATTAAACTCCATTTGCCACCTCTCAGCCCAGCTCTGCAACTTGTCCAAGTCACTCTGTAAACTAAAACACCCCTCTTCACTATCTACCACACCACCAACTTTAGTATCATCTGCAAATTTACTGATCCATCCTCAATACCCTCATCCAGATCATTTATAAAAATTACAAACAGCAGGGGCCCCAAAACAGACCCCTGAGGCACACCACTCGTCACCGAACTCCACGATGAATATCTCCCATCAACCACCACCCTCTGTCTTCTAGCTGCCAGCCAATTCCTAATCCAATTAGCTAAATCACCCTCTATTCCACACATCTGCATTTTCTGTAGAAGTCTTCCATGGGCCACCTTATCAAAAGCCTTACTAAAGTCCAGATATACTACATCAACCGCCTTACCCCCATCCACCTCTCTGGTCACTTTCTCAAAAAAACTCAATGAGGTTAGTAAGGCATGACCTACCCTTCACGAAACCATGCTGACTATCCCCAATCAATTCATTTCTCTCCAAATAACTATAAATCCTATCCCTAATAATTCTCTCCAATACTTTGCCCACAACAGAAGTAGGACTCACTGGCCTATAATTCCCTGGAAGGTCTCTCTTCCCCTTCTTGAACAACGGGACCACATTCGCTAACCTCCAGTCCTCCGGAACCACACCCGTAACCAACGACGACCTGAAGATCAGAGCCAAAGGCTCTGCAATCTCCTCTCTTGCCTCCCAGAGAATCCTAGGGTAAATCCCGTCCGGCCCAGGGGACTTATCCAACTTCAAACCCTTTTATCATGAAGGTGTGCTTACAATGGCTATGGTTAGCTGTGCTGTCAAGGAATCTATTTTCTCAATCAGTCTTTGACTGGTTCTGATAGTAAGTAATCCACAATAAGTTTATTTATTAGTGTCGCAAGTAGACTTACTGTAATGAAGTTGCTGTCTAAATCTCCGAGTTGCCACCCTCTGGTGCCTATTCGGGTACACTGATGGAGAATTTAGCATGGCCAATGCACCTAACCAGCATGTCTTTCACACTTTGGGAGAAAACCAGAGCACCTGGAGGAAATCCACACAAACGAGGGGAGAACCTGCAGACTCCATATAAACAGTGGCCCAAGTTGGGAATCAAACCTAGGCCTGTGAAGCTGCAGTGCTAACCATTGAGCCACTGTGCCATCCTGAATAAATGAATTGATTTTAGGGTCCAACCTTCCCCCAAGCCTGACTGCCTGACATTCCACATTAAGTATAAAAAAAGTTCCTTCTGTTTTACAATGACATTTGTTATTATAAGGACACAGGATGCACTTTGAGTAAAGTTTCTTGAAAAGGCACCATGGTAAAGAGGATAAAAATGACAAACAATAGGCAAACACTTGTCTTTGTGCTTCTGATAAAGATAACTGGTGGTGGAGTTTCTGAAGATTGTAATCTTTATGTGACAACACGCAAAGTATGTAACAACAAGCAAACAACTCTTATTATGACTATGGAGGAGTTAGTGTAAAAACCAGTTGAGTGTTGAAATATGCAAGCAATTTCAAAGGAGGAATTTCTTCACAGCTTTATAAAGTTATTCGTAATTAAGTGAGCATCATAGCTTTTGTTGTGTTTCTCAATGAATATGCTTGAATGTGGATTAATGCATTCTCTTTTATTTTCCCTGGCTGCATTGAAGGTTTTAGTAGTACCCAAAGCTTTCTTGAGATTTATGTGCGGTTATTTTGAATGTGTGATACTTAACGGTGGAGGTTAGTGCATGGGATGAGGGAATGTCAGTCACTTCTGAGCCTGACTTTTACATGTACAAAATCCAACAGAGGACATTGAAATTAGCGCTGATAACCCTGTATGCTGCTTTCCTGCTCAGCCTACCCCATTTCAACGATGAACTCAAGTCTGGAACTCTGATTTATTAGCTGAGGTCTACTAATACAACAGGGAAAGGAATTGGCTTTTGAGAGATCCATGGCTTGTCTGGCATGGCACCCATAGCCATTACCACAATGTTGACCAAGCAATCGTCATAGACAGAGCTTATGTATTTTATTTTTGGCGATGATTGCAGTGTTTTGATGAGCAATCAGTACCCACTGAATGGTTTGTCCCCGTTTAGACAATTCCAACAACAAGCATTTAAAAATAAAGAATATTATTTATTAACATACACTTAATCATAGAATCAGTGCAGTGCAGTAGGAGATCATTCAACCTATTGAATCTGCACCGACAACAATCCTGCCTAGGTCTATCCTCGTAAACCCTTTATGTTTATCCTACTAATCTCCTGACATTAAGGGCCAGTTTAGCATAGCCAATCAGCCTAACCTGCTACCTTTGGAGTGTGGGAGGAAACCAAAGCACCTAGAGGAAACCCATGCAGACGCAGGGCAAATGTGCAAATTACACACAGGCAGTCACCCTATGGTTGGAATCGAACATGAATCTCAGCACTGATGCAGCTGTGCTAACCACTATGCTGCCGTGCCACCATAGAACAGAACCATAGAATCCCTGCAGTGTCAAAAGGCATTCAGCCATTCAGTTCTGCACTGACCATCTGACAGAGTATCTTAACCAGACCCTCTCTATGCCCTATGCTGTGACTCACTACATTTACCGCGGCTAATCCATCTAACCTATACATATTTGGACACCAAAGGGCAATATACAATGACAAAATACAATATACAATCTACATAACCTGCAAGTCTTTGGACTTTAGGAACACTGGAGGAAACCCATGCAGACACAGGGAGAATGTCCATGTGGAGTTTGCACAATGACCCATGGCCAGAATTGAACCCGGGTACCTGGAACTGTGCGGCAGTGCTGTCCCAGAAGTTTAAAGGCAACATCTTTATACACTATCTTTCTCACACACGAGGAACAGATATAGGTGAAGACAAAAACAATATAATTACAATCTGGAATTCTTTCAGCCTTTTATTGTAACTGGCCTCAGATGATTTTTTATACAAGTCATCCTCTCCAACTAAGGAAGAGAGTTCAGAGTAAACTGCAAGGCATCTTGTAGTTGAATTGCTAGCAGGTGAACTTGAAGATGAGACAGGTTTGGGGAGAATCCTTCTCCCATTATTGTGGTATAGCTGTTCTACCTTGCCTGTGCGATTGTCCTGTAGCTGGTTGGATGATTTGGATGGTATTTCACCTGAACAGCTTTTGCTGTTTCTTTTAAAGCAGGTAACAAACATGACTGCTTTATATGTGACCTGGTGCAAGTCCAAAGTCCTTTTTCAAATTGCGTTGAGTGTTAGTCCAATAAACATCTTGAGTTGTGACTTTTCATGCCCTCCAGACTTTCGAAGAGCCATGTGTTGGTGTTTAAAATGAGGAAGCATTACAATGTGGAAGATCAGTGACATCCATTTCTTACTTGTCTCATAGACATTGGACACAATCTTACCTGTTATTCATGCCACATTCCCACTGCAGCAAAGTAGGAGAATTTGGCAGCCAGTCAATCTCCATTCATTGCAGCAAGATAGGAAAATCCCACTGGTATGAGCAGTAGTAAAATTCTGACCATTGAATTTCAATGTCTCAGTTGTCTATTGTGCAGCAAAAAGATAAATCAGCTGGTATATTATGGTCCTGTTTATTGCCAGTTCATCCTTAATAAAGGAATGCATGAAGTTCATCCTGAATTTCGGATTCATCTAGAGCTCTACTGCTCCAGAGAACCCTAACCTTAAATCCAAGGAACCCTAGGAACCCTAACCCGAACCCTAGGAACACAATGTCAAAATCATACGTGATGAGCGGAAGAACAACGGCACAGTGGTTAGTACTATTGCCTCTCAGTGCTAGGGACGTGGATTCAATTCCTGACTTGATGGGTGACTATCTATCTGTGTGGAGTTTGCACATTCTCCCTGTGTTTGCGTGGGTTTCCTTCGGGTGTCCTGGTTTCCTCCCACAGTCCAAAGATGTGTGGGTTAGACAGATTGGTTATGCTGAATTGCCCCTTAATGTCAGAGGGACTAGCTAGGATAAATATTCTTGCGATGGGGCTTGGGTAGGATTGTGGTTGGTGCTGATGGGTTGAATGGCCTTCTTCTGTACTGTGGGATTCTATGTTACAACCATCTTAAACAGCTTTTGGTGTCCACTTCTGGAACAAAATACAGCTTTAAAATTCATATTATTTTCATGCGTCACACCATACTTGACCCTATTCATCTAGCTTTGCATGCAACCCTTCACAGCATTGCCAACATTCACCTGGGAGCTCAGTATTGAAAGGTTACTTCATCTCCAGGCTACTTCATCTTGCATGGTTGCAAGAAAATTATGAGACAACACTATAAAAATTGTGGGGTTTTTTTTTTGTTTTCTTTTCTTTGAAGGCTATTACTCATCCATTTGAAAAATATTGTAGATAGCAAAAGAAAGTCTGTGGTGATTGACTGTCAGTCATTCAGGTAACTAAAGATAATGTTTACTTTCCAATTGGCCTTTTGAAAGGTGGGGAACAGCATGGATGGACAAGGGGGTGACTACTGACAGGAGGTAAGTTAGGGTTGGTTGATGGTGGAAGGTCATATGGTGACAACTCCAGAGATGTATCCAAGCCCAATTTGCACATCTAATCCCTTAAATAGTGTGGTGTCTTACTAGGAATATTTTCCCCAATCCCATACATAGGAAAACTTGCCAAAATTTTCCAGCCATTCCCATGGATGAGTTGGCCCTTCCACCCCTGCCTGGAATGTGCAAACAACAAAATTCATTGACAGTAGCTAGCCACTTCTGCTGCCCTGGGGGAAGGAGGGGAGGAATCCTGTCCATTAAGTCAGTGGCGACTATGCTATCTCAGCTAATCCCATTCCTAATCAAGTCTTTATCAGCCTCCTTTTAAAATTAAAATGCATTCTGATGTACTCTGTCACAGTGCATGTGACAGCTCAATTTTTCAGTGTTGGAATACATATCTGCGCCTATACTTGGCACGCAAGTCAACATCACACCCCAATCTAATTTACTTTTCAGCTAATGAATGGTGCCTAAGGCGATACATGCATTAGGAGTCAGCCCAAGATTTAGGATATAGTCACCTTGTCAGCTGATGGGGCATTTTGCCAAGAAGTTGCATGGGAGTTTAAGGTGCCCGTACAGAGGGCACAGTGTGTGGTGATCAACAAACATAAATGGGTCTCCTGCAAAAGAAATGAAATATAAAGCTGGTTTCAAGCTGAACATGGTAACATTTCCCAACTTGTCAAATAGCTGTACTGTAATTAGAGAATTCGGTGTTAGTGAAAAACTGGAACAAGAATGAAAAATAGGAAGCTGCTCTGAAGAATATACCAAGGCCCAATGACACCATGAGAACTGGACCAAGCAGTGAGCTGGTTCTTAAGAAGCATATGTCAGAATGGGTTCTCAAAAATCGTAAGAGTCTTTCTATTGTTATCGGAAATGCAAAGCAAACGTACACACTTAAGAGGATCTAATCAAATTGAGTCCAGCAAAACTTTAGAGCAACAATAAGTTAGTGTAGCTGCTTCACAGAATTAAAACATAGACCAAGATTTCTCAGAAATCACAAAGTATCTCAGTGCCAAAATGACATTTTTACACAATTCTTCATCAGAGGGTGACAATATTTTGATTACCCAGTATGTCACCTCAGCAACATGGAGGAAATACACATGAATCTCAATATGGCTGGTAACTAAACATTCAGACAAGTGTGAAATAGTCAATTCAGTAGACCTGGAGGAAGCTGTACAAGGGTGAATATGAAAACAAAAGCCCCGTGTCTGATTCAGAGTGGGATCCTGATGATGATGCCATTACCAAATGAATCAAAGTGAACTTGATGAAGTCATTTTGTGTTGAATGCTGAAATCTCCTGGCCCTTCCCACTGGCAAAATCTTCCAGTCCCACCAAAGGAATCCCCCCGCTCTACCTCCACACCTCCTCTCCCCATGGCAAATTCCCCAGTGGCACAATGACCATTGACTTTGGTGGGACTGGAAAATCCTGGCAGCGGGTAACGCTTCCACTGCTGGGAAACCCACCATAGGGAGCATGGAAAATCTTGACCGATAAATTTGACTTTTTTTAAATGTTATGATTGTGCTTCAAAGTGTCCTTGTGGAATTATTTCATTAGTAAAATATTGATTTAATTTGATATGCTGCTTATGTTTCCTTTTATCCCACAGCAAATTGGTAGCCAACACTGGTGGTTGATACTTCATGCTTGATGTCTTAGTTAACCCCCGTTTTTGGAAGAATTTTCAAAGATTGATTTTATATCCCACGATCGACAGAAAATTGGCTTTGAACTGAACAAAACATTCTGGAAGTTCATTATACAGTCAGACTCCAGATTGCTAGCCTATGATTCATGCATGTTAAAATAAAGGTAAACACACTGTCAAGAATCTGCCTTGCTATTGAAACTGCGACATATCCCAAACAGGGCCAACTCCTCCTGTCTTAACTGAGCAAACATAAGGCAAGTAAATTCCAAATCTTGCAATCTAAACTTAGCCCACGACATATCAGTAAACAATTGCTTTCTTTATCCCTCTGTCTTGGGCACCTGCTGGAATGCAGCTGGATAAATAAATAAGACTGTGCCATATGAATTCTCAGACATGGGTTTAAAAATATTTCGTCTTATGAGTTGCAACTGACTTGTGACATGTATCAGTATCTGAGTTCATTCAGTGGAAATCAGATTTCTATTTTTCAACACTAATTGCCTTCTTTGTCAAACTGGAAGGAGAGAGGTCTCTGATACCCATCATATTTTGATTCTGTGGTTTTGGAAATATCAAAAAATTGATTGGTATGCCAACCATGTTTCTTTGTAAGGCGATATAAGGCAGCCTTAAGTGTGTACGTGCTACAGTGGCTGTCATTTTTATAAAGGCCTGGTATTGGGCAAGTGAATGGTATGTTGTGTGGCATGTGTGTCACGTCATCAGTTCCTGTAGTGGGGCATGTTTGGTACTGATACTGTCATACAATGCACAGTGCATCTCGCAAGTTACCTCCAGTTAGCAACTGTTCGGGATATGGAGAGAAAACCAAATGTGTGATTCAGTGGTACGCGGCAACTCTTTGCTCCTGCACATCTTTGTGCTCTGCATTATAACAGTGATCATATTGTAAAAGTAATTGTCAAATGTATGGTTGTGCAGCTTGTCCTGACTTCATGAAAGGGTGCTATATAAATAAAAGCATGTTCCTTCTTTCCCCCTTTACTTCTCCCATGTTTTTTTTCTTCCTTTCTCCCTCTGTTCCCATTCTTTCCAATGGTCTTGGGCACCAAAGGACGGCCTGGTTGACACTGCTGCTTTACAGCACCATGGATCTGGATTTCAGTTCCGGCCTTGGGTGACTGTTCAAACTCCACACAGACATCCTCCCTATCTCTGCATGGGTTTCCTCTGGGCGCTCCAGTCTCCTCCCACAGTCCAAAGATGTGCAGGTTAGGTGGGTTAGGCATGATAAATTGCCCTTTATTGTCAGGGAAAATAGTGGGGTAAATACATGGGTTACAGGGATAGGGCCTGTTGTTGGTGAAGGCTCAATGGGCCAAATGGCCTTATTCTGCACTGAAAGGATACTATGATCAAGTCACTGTGATTTTCCTTTCTCCATGCTGTGACTTTGATGGCCCACACATGGATTTGTTGAATTTAGAGGATCACATCCTGAATTATAATGACTATTGTTTGAGATGTGTTTCCTTGGTTCTAATTCACTCCTCAGCTTAAACTTGTGGAATGTCAGTTTATCATTATCAGATAAATGCAAGCATTACTCAAAGCAAGTTGTTGCTTGAAATGGGAACATCATAAGAGATTAAGAAAAATCCAAATGGCTGGTGAAAGTTATCAATGCAATTAATTTACAAACTAAATCTTTACTAAGGGAAGTAAAATGATGAAAGAAATAAGCATGCATGCAGCCAAGTATGGCAACTTTGGATGCTTTTTCCGGATGCAGGCATTACAGATAAGGCTAATGTTTGTTTCCTCCTTTCCTGGAAAAGGCAACATTGGGCTCTCTTCTCGAACTATTGCAGTCCAGGGACCAGTTTCAAGAGCTGTTAAGAATCAAGCACGTTGATGTGGGACTCCAGCATTAGAGAGTGCAGACCAGGTAGAACAGCAGGTTTCTTTCCCTATAGGACATTTATGGATCAGATGCGTTCAACCCAACCTTTCCATTGCATCATTGCTTGGCATGGCTCCTGCTTTAACCAAGACCACAAGAAACTGTAAGGATTGTGAATGTAGTCCAGTCCATTACGCAAACCAGCTTCCTATCCATTGACTCCATCTACACTTCCTGCTGCCTTAAGAAAACAGCCAGCATAATCACTGACCCACACACTTTGGACATGTACTCTCTTCCACCTTTTTCTATTGGGAAAGTGATATAGATGTCTGAAAACACATACCAACTGATTCAAGAATAACCTCTTCCCTGCTGTCATTACAGATTTGAAAGTCCTATCACACATTAAGCTGAGCTTTCTTTTCACTCTATCAGTTACTGCAAGACCATATTCCGCATCCTATCATTTCCTTCTCCTCTATCTACTCTATGAATAGTCTGTTTTGTCTGTAACAGCTCACAAGTGATAATACTTTTCACTGTACAGGTGGCAGAAATCAATCAATGTGCCATTACCAGCTTTTAATTTCCAAATTTTTTAACACTGAATTCTTTGGATTATTAGTCCAGTATCAAAATCACTGCACTCCCTTGCCCACTAAATGATTAGAAATTCTTGAGACTTCAATTTGGTTGCCTGGTCTCCAGTGTTCTATGCAATTGCCTGGATGAGAAGGACGGCAAGATTTTCTTTTGATGGTTGTTCACTTTTTTCAGTCAAGTTTTGGGGTGGGGCAATCTCTATGTATATAGTAGTGCTCACATCTAAAGAAATCTTCCAAGATTGGGGGCTGGCGGATGGAGTAGTTTGGATGGATGCAACAGGTTAATAAGAGTCTCTGATGCTATCGTTTCACCATCTGAAGATGTCAACTCAATATTCATAGATCAGCTCTCAGCTTTGTACTTACCAAGGCTGCCATCAACATTTGATGTGGGGATGCTGGTGTTGGAATGAGGTAAGCCCTTTAGGGGCTGTGCTCCAAATGCTTGTGCTGACAAGTAAATCTGTTGGACTTTAACCTGGTGTTGTGAGACTTCTTACTGTATCAACATTTGCCATTGAGCCCAGGCTCACTATACCATTTGTATGACTTGCCATGAATGTATTCGCACAGAAATTTGTAAAAGTTATATTCAATCATTTGATATTAATTTTCATTGGTTAATGAAGATTTTTGTCTTCATCAATTCAATGATTGATTGATGATCAGGTAATCCATTCATTCTCAACAGTGTCACAAAAACAGAAAATGCTGGAAGATCTCAGGAGGTCTTTCTGTGGGGAGAGAGAGAGCCAGGGTTTTGAGTCTGATGACCTTCATCAGAACTGCACCAAACAGTATGTTTACTTCCAAAAAATGAATGAATGAGGCAGCCTCACTTTGTTCCCATTCACTTCAATTAGATTGAGAGTACATGTTTTATATCCAGAATTCTTTCTGAAATAATACTTAGGACCATAGAATTCCTACAGTGCAGAAGGAGGTCATTTAGCCTATTGAACCTGCATTGACAACAATCCCAGCTAGGCCCTATCCCTGCGATGTTGATACACCCAGAAATGCTAACCACTGTGCTGCCATGGTGGTGAGAGATTCTTTGATGCTTACCCTAATTATGTTGTAAAAGGCCAGCACGGCGACACAGTGGTTAGCACTGCTGTCTCACAGCACCAGGGACCCCAGGTTCAATTCCGGCCTTGGATCACTGTCCGTGTGGATTTTGCACTTATTCCCTGTGTCTGTGTGAGTTTCCTCTGGGTGCCTTGATTTCCTGTCACAGTCCAAAGACGTGCAGGTTAGGTTGATTGGCCATGCTAAATTGCTCTGAGTGTCGAGAAGATAAGCAGGATAAATGTGTTGGGTTACGGGAATAGGGCCTGTGTGGGATTGTCTCAGTATAACCTCGATGGGCTGAATGGCCTCCTTCTGTACTGTAAGGATTCTATGAAAAGTAATGGTGACCTTTCCCTTCACCACAATTCTTGTGCTTACTGTGCCTTGTGATAGAGTTAGGTAGGAAATCCCAAGGTATTAATCTCATGAAGATGAATATTCAGTCACGTATGTCCAAGCCAGGGTAAGGTGTGACTTGATGTGGATAACAATATTTTTTCTATGACATTGCCACCCTAGTTCTTGTCAGTGATAGAGATGGCAGGGCTGAAAGGTGCTGCAAAGTAACCTTGGTCAATTGTTGCAGTGCATCCTATAGATTGTCCCCCCTGCAGCCACAATGCACCATTGTGAAAAGAGTTGGATGAGCCTGGCCTACATGTCCACCAATCAAGCAATCTGATCTGCTCTGAGTAGCACCAAGCTTCTTGGATGTTCTTATTGCTGCACCTGTCCAAACAAGAGATGAGTATTATATTGCAATTCTATCGAATCTTGTAGATGAACGAGAGACTTTGAGGAGTGAGGAGTCAGGAGATCAATTGTCACAACCACTGTGTTGAAATTGCTGGTCAGAGTAAGTTTCTCATTGATAATATTCCACTGGGAATTAATGGTGGAGGAATTTGTGATGGCATCATTAGTCAAGGGGAGATGACTGGGAGTTTTCTTGTTGGAGATAAGCATTATTTGGCTCTATAGACTGAATGTTACTGGTTACTTTATAGCAGCACAAGCCTGGATGTTTTTCAGATCCTATTCCAGACTGGTTTGGGCTTCCTTGTGAATGGAAAACTGAAATGTTTCTGGACACTGAAATCAAGGAACTGCCACATTACAAACCTTGTGGCAAAGGGAAAATTATTGATGAAGCAGCTGTCACCCTGATGAATTGCTGCAGTGGAATCTGAATTTGAATGTGAATTGAGATGTCTTGTTACAATGTGGCTTTAAAGAAAGTTCTGATTTTGTTAAGTTGCTGCCTCTGTTTGCACATTCATCTCTAAGTTAGAAAGATATTGATTCAAGCTTCACTGGAGCTCATGCACACGTTGGCTGATACATCAGTACAGTACTGACAGAAAGAGCTTGTATATAAACAACATCTTTCAATACATTTCACAATTCCATTTTGCAGCCAATAATGAACTTTCAAGGTGCAATCCCACCTTCTGGAATTAAAAAAAAGTATAATGATGACCAAGAAACCATTGTTGATTATTGGAAAAAAAACCCAGCTTGTTCACTTTTATGTTCTATAGGGAAGGAAATCTGCCATCCTTATGCAGTCTGGCCTACACATGACTCCAAGCCCACAGCATTGTGTGTAGTTGAGTCTTAAAAAATTGCCCTCCGAAATGGCCTCACAAGGCACACAGTTCAAGAACAATTAAGGGTGGGCAATAAATGCTGGTCCAGCCAGCGACACCCACACCCCACAGGAAAGAAAATCAATGTTGTAATTGAGGGAACTCAGGCAGTTGATTTGACACAGCAAGATCCCACGAACAGAAATGAGACGAATAACTAGACTATGTTCTTGTTGGTGTTGGGATGAGGGATGAATCTTGATCAAAGAGAACTCCTCTGCTTTTCTTCAAATAATGTCTGCCCGAGTCATTTATTGCCATGGCCAGTATTTAGCCTTTCAGTAACACAATCAAAAACAGATAAATTGTTCTGCCACTTCAATGTGGCTCAGTAGCTGCCGACAGAATAACAAGCACTGCACTTCTCATACAGAAGCTCTGTAAGATGTTTCAGCACAACTAAGTACCGTGTAATTATAAGTGATATTGTTAATATTGATAGAAGTCATTAAAGTGTGTAAAATTTTGAAAACAATGGACTAAATTAATCTTCCCAGAGAGTTGTAAGTTAAAACTATTATATAAGAACATAGAAACTTGGTGCAGGGATGAGCAATTCAGCCCCTTGAGTCTATTTCTCATCTTATCTCTGCTTCATCTTCACCTTCCAACCCGCTCCCCATAACTCTGCATCCCACAACTAATTAAAAGCCTATCCATCTCCTCAAGTTTATTTAGTGTTTTGAAAGAGGGCCACTGCATTCTGGAGTAGAGCATTCGACAGATACGCAACCCATTGACTGAAATAATCCCTCCTCTTTTCTGTCTTGAATCTTAGCATAAAACATATTTCATTCTAGAATGTTCAACAAGGGGAAACATTCGCTCTAAATCTGCCCTATCAACCTCCTTTAGCATCTTACATCCTTTGATTAAATCTCCTTTCATTCTTCTAAACTCCAGCGACTATAGACCTAAATTGCCTCTCTTAGTAGGACAAGTCCCTTATTGCTGGAATCAGTCTAGTTGAACCACCTCTAATGCATTTACATTCTTCCTCAAGTAAGGGGACCGAAACGGTTTGTGGCTCTCCAGATGTGGTCTCACCATTATACAGTAGAATGGGAAGCGATGGAAAACATGCATCCATGAGTGACCTAGCCAAGAGTTAAGTAGTTTGTGTCTCGCCGTAAGAGTTCAGATAATGGCATGATAAAACAGGCTGGGATGCAAGGTGATTAATGGTGCAGCTGTTCCTAAATAGGTTCCTTGTTCAGTTGCTAAATTTGTAACAATATTTTATTGCTTTGTAAAATTATACACAATGGGGAAAATTTTCTTGCCTCAGGGCAAGTACTGTTTGTGCCAGAATAGGTATTTTCAGCTGTGGTATAAGAACAAATCACATACTTGTTCCAGCACATGCCACAAAGCCAGGATTTGAATTGCACAGAATATAACAGCTTCATTATGCTAAAAGATCACAATAACCTACATAGAATTATGTGGAATTTACAGCGCAGAAAATGCTATTCAGTCCAACTAGCTCATGATGCCGGTGTTTATGCTCTACATGAGTTTCTTCCTTTCCCTCTTTATCTTGCTCCATCAGCATGACTCTATATTTCTTTCTCCTCTTATGTTTATCTAACTTCCCCTTAAGTGCACTTCTGCTATTCATCTCAACCACTGCCCATCGTAATACAACATCCTAATTAATCCCTGAGTAAAAATGTTTCTCCTGAATCCTTTATTAGATTTATTAGTGACCAAAGCCAGAATATTTTGAATATCCTATACACCCTCTGAAGAGTTGGCGGGAAACACATTACCAATCACACTGTCTGCCCTGTAGCTATTTCACACTCGAATGGGCACCAGTTGATTGTGTTGGAATCTGATTGGACACAATCAAGATCCCACGAAGAAAAAGAAGATGAATGACCAGAGGATCTTCATGAAATTGATGGAGCGTAGAAGTGGACGAACAGGTGAGTTTTCAGGGTCTCAAGTCGGGAGGAAAGAGAAAGTTTCGTGGGGGGGGAGGTGGCAATGATAAACTGGGGGCATTGGAGTTTCAGAAGAAAGGACAGGGACAAGGGAGATCCAATGACCTTAAAGGGCAGTGCCCACAATTAGCTAGGGCTTCTGATGGATCTTCCTCCACACTTTGGAAATCCTATTGCTGGTCTAAAAATGAGGGCTTGATGGGAAATGGCCAAGTGGCCAATAATTGGCTACTTAAGACCTCAAATGGGGCAACTGCGAGCAACCTATCCAAGAACTTGCCCAATCCAGTGTTTCATTGTTGAGAGATTGGAGCAGGCAGGAACTCAACAAGAAGCTCATTCATTCTATTCAATCAACTATGAAGGGAATGGGAAATTGAGGCCCATCTTGTTTTATAGTCAGTAGTTTTGGTTTCTCTCACATGTGGTAACTTTCTCTCTATGCCAAACTTACAAAATCCTTTCATCATCTCAAAGATCCCCACCAAGCAACCTCGTGACCTATTTTCCCAAGTCTGACTCATTCTCTTTCTGTATAATACAATTTAATACCTGTTGTCTTGACAAGGCAATCCTAAGGTGCTTTCACTATGTCATGCAGTAACATAGGACCACAATAGACCATTCAGTCCCTCAAGTCATTCTTCAGTGGTTTGCCCAATCCAGTGTTTCATTGCTGAGAGATTGGAGCAGGCAGGAACTCAACAAGAAGCTCATTCATTCTATTCAATCAACTATGAAGGGAATGGGAAATTGAGGCCCATAGAACATAGAACATAGAACAATACAGCACAGAACAGGCCCTTCGGCCTTCGATGTTGTGCCGACCAAAATAAAAAGCAATGCCCCTCCTAACTAAACCATTCCCTTCTCATCCATATACTTATCAACTAACCTCTTAACGCCACCAAACTTGGCGCATCTACAACAGCTGCAGGCAGGGCATTCCACTCCCTAATCACTCTTTGAGTAAGAACCTACCTCTGATATCCGTCCTATAACTCATACCCCTTAATTTAAAGTTGTGTCCCCTCGTGCTAGCTTTTTCCATCCTAGGAAAAAGGCTATCACTGTCCACCCTATCCAACCCTCTAATTATCTTATATGTTTCAATAAGATCCCCCCTTAGCCGCCTCCTTTCTAACGAAAACAGCCTCAAATCCTTCAACCTCTCTTCATAGTACCTGCCCTCCATACCAGGCAACATCCTGGTAAACCTCCTCTGTACCCTCTCCAATGCCTCCACATCTTTCTTATAATGCGGGGACCAGAACTGCACACAATACTCCAGTGCGGCCGCACTAGAGTTTTGTACAGTTGCAACATGACGTTGCGGCTCCAAAATTCAATCCCCCTACCAATAAAAGCTAAGACTCCATATGCCTTCTTAACAACTTTATCCACTTGACTGCCTACTTTCAGGGATCTATTGACCCATACACCAAGATCCTTCTGTTCCTCAACACTATTAAGAGCCCTACCATTAGCCCTATACTCTACACATTTATTGTTCCTGCCAAAGTGCATTACCTCACACTTTTCCACATTACACTCCATTTGCCACCTCTCGGCCCAGCTCTTCAACTTGTCCAAGTCACTCTGTAAACTAAAACACCCCTCTTCACTATCTACCACACCACCAACTTTAGTATCATCTGCAAATTTACTGATCCATCCCTCAATCCCTCATCCATCTTGTTTTATAGTCAGTAGTTTCAATCTCATTTAACCCTTTTATAGTCTCGCCTAAGAAAAATAAATTGATTATTGATCTCACTCTTGAAGACCTCAAATGACAGAGAATCCATAGCTTGTTTGGGAGAACATTATAGATATTTGAACAGCTGATTCTGGAGCTCCATTTGACAGCAAGAAATGTGATTTCTTTTCCCAACTGATTGAATGTGAAAAGATACCTAAAAAATGTTATCACCTTTTATAGCTGATTTCATGTTGAAATTTTCTTTGATTCTTCCTGGCATGTGAGTGCCAGTATATATTTTAGAGCCTAGATATTTTAACTGGCTAAATTAATAGATTAAACCAACATTTTGGTTTTAAAATTCTCATCTTTGTTCATGGGGTCATAGAAGTTTACAGCATGAAAACAGTCCCTTCAGCCCAACTTGTCCATGCCACCCCTTTTTTTAACCACTAAGTTAACCACAATTGCCCACGTTTGGCTCACACACCTCAATAGCCATCTTACCAATGTAACTATCCAAACACTTTTAAAAAGACAAAATTGTTTCCACCTCTACTACTACTCCTGGCAGCCTGTTTAGATACTCACCACCCTCTGGACCTTGTTGTGTCTCTCCCTTCTCACCTTAAACCTGTGCCCTCTAGTTTTAGACTCTTCTATCTTTGGGAAAAGATATTGACTAGCTAATCAATGCCACTCATTATCTCATTATTTTATAGAATTCTATAAGATCATCCCTCAGTCTCCTACGCCCCAGAAAAAAAAGTTCTACTCTATCCAGCCTCTCCTTATTAACTGAAATCATCACGTCCCACTGGCATCCTAGTAAATCTTTTCTGCACTCTTTCTAGTTTAACAATATCTTTGCAATAATAGGGTGATGAGAACTGTACACAGTATTCCAAGTGTAACCTTACCAATGTCTTGTACAACTTCAACAAGACATCGCAACTCCTGTATTCAATGTTCTGACCAATGAAACCAAGCATGCTGAATGCCTCCTTCACCACTTTGTCCATCTGTGACTCCACTTTCAAGCAGATATGAACGTATACCCCTAGATTTTTTTGTTCTGTAATCTCTCCAACACCCTACCATTAACTGAATAAGCCCTAACCTGTTTCGATCTACCAAATGTTTTCAAATCCCTTTTCCCCATCTTTCCCTCTCATCTCCTCAAGTCCTATACTCTTTGAGGTATTTGTGCTCTTCTAATTCTGGCTTGTTGAACAATCCTAATTTTAATCACTCTACTATTAGTAGTGATGCCTTCTGTTGCCTGAATGCCAATCCCTGAAATACCTTCTCCACACTTCTCCACACCACTACCTTCCTTAAGACACTCCTTTTAATCTACTTTGACAAGCTTTTAGCCATCTAATCTAATAACTCTTTTTTTTCAATTCTGTTATGAGATGCGGACCTCCTTGGCAAAGCTAATTTTTGCTACCCATCCCTAATTAATCTTGAACTGACTACGAGGCCATTACAGAGGGTGCTTAAAAATCAACTACATTGCTGAGGATCGGAGTCACATGTAGGCCAGGTCAGGTCAGGATGCAGATTTCCTTCCCTAAAGGACATTAAATAAACCAGATGGGTTTTTACAACAATTAAGGATAGCCGTCACAGTCACCATTACTGAGATTGGTTTTATATTCAGATTTCATAGTTTGTAGGGTTTAAGCCCATGGCTCCAGAGCATTACAATAAAAACAAAAAATGCTGGAAAATCTCAGTCGGTCTGATAGTATGTGCGGAGAAAGAATAAAGCCAAAATTTCGACTCTGGATGACCCTTGATCATATCTCTGATGAAGGGCCATCCAGAATCAAAACATTAACTTTATTCTCTCTCCACTGATGCTGTCAGATATGCTGAGATTTTTCAGCTTTTTTTTTTGTTTTTGCCCCAGAGCACTAGCCTGGCCCTCTGAATGATTATTCCAGCTATGTTATCACTACATCACCATCTCTCCCTGTGTGGTTGTGTCATATTTTATCTTATAAAAATGTCCCTGTGAAGCACCGTGAGTATTTTGTTAGTGGTCCTATATAAATGTAAGTTGTTCTAAAGTCTAGATATCTTTACAGAAAAGCCTTTGTCAGGTTCTTGGGAACAATCTGTGTCAGGAGCTCTATCAAATACCAAATGTGCTTCCCAAGGTGGAAGGGATGTTGATGGACATATGATTTTTTTTATTATTTAAAAAGATAGACGAAATGCCAAAACCCATTCTTCAGGACATCACCAATATTATATGCAGTACAACAGAGTATCCAGATAATGCCAATCCTAGCCTTGAAAGCTCTTAGATTTTAAGGGGAGTGAAAGTGAGGAACTCGCACTTTTCAAATGTGTAGATTAAGTACAAAATATGAAAAAATGTTAAGGGTGGCAGTCATTTATTAATGGAGCACTAACTAATTTGTTCTGGAGTGGCACCACCACAGTGAACGCTATTAAGGAGGGCAATTATCTCCAATATGTTTAGCAAATGGACACTGAGTGTTCTCTGAGTATGGGCGCTCAATCTAAATGAGGCATCGCCACAGTAATGTAATTAAGATTATGTAATGGTATTGCAAAAATGCAACCAATCTCTGCCTAACAGTTGTATTAATTCAAATTCTACTATTATTAATAATCAATATATTTATTCATTTTATATTCACATCAGGCAGTAGTAACTGTTCTCCAAGAGTGTAGAATCAAAGAATGGTACAGAATAGAAGGAGTCCATTGAGTCCATCATGCCTATGCATAAAAAGCTGTCTCATAGGGCAATATGGTGCCACAGTGGTTAGCATTTCTGCCTCACAATGCCAGATCCCGGATTCAATTCCCAGCCTGGGTCACTGTCTGTGCGGAGACTGCACATTCTCCCCATGTCTGTGTGGGTTTCCTCCAGGTGCTCCGGTTTCCTCCCACACTCTGGAAGACTTGCTGGTTAGGTGCATTGGTCATGCTAAACTCTCCCTTACGTGCCAGAGTGAGGCGATTAGGTGATTTGCACAGTAACTTCATTGCAGCGTTAATGTAAGCCTACTTCTGACACTAACAAATAAACTTTAAAAAAATTGATATGACTCCCCTGGTCCTGTCCCTGAGCTTTGTGGTGCCTTTGTTTTGAATACCAACACTGAGATTTTGTGAACTAACTAACTAATACTCCTAACTTTGTGCTTGTGATACCCTGAATGTATCTCTCAGTCACAAAATTAAAGATTAAGTTGATTAACATATCTATTTTCTCAATAATGACTTACGTTCATGGTTGGAAGAAATTTTAATTCTTTACACTGGGACAAACATTGACTCATGTGACATTTCATTCTACGATCCCATACAGGGTTATAAGTGATGCAAGAATTCTTCAGGAAGTTTGCAAAAATGGTGCTTTTTAATTCTGTTTCTAACAGGTCATATCTGTATATCAGTGAAGTTTGATGTTGATTTCTATAAATGTTCAGCATTTGTAGAAACATAGAAACTAGAAACAGAAGTAAACCACTTGGCCTTTTGAACCTGTCTACCATTCATTTTGATCATGGATGATCATTAAATTCAATATCCTGATTCCCCCTTCCACCTTTCTTCCAAATCTCTTGATCCCTTTAGCCCTAAGAGCTATATCTAATTTCTTCTTGAAATCAGACAACGTTTTGGCCTCCACTACATTCTGTGGTACTGAATTCCACACATTCACCTTGCCTGGGTGAAAAAAGTTCTCCTCATCTCAGTTCTCAAAGTCTCTTGATTTTAGAAACTTGAAAAATAGTAGCAGGAGGAGGTCATTCTGCCCTTTGAGCCTGCTCTGCCATTCATTTTGATCATGGCTGATCATCAAAATCAGATTGAGCACAGCTGTAAGGTGAATGGCAATGTGATATAACTAAGTGTGCCACACTAAACCCAATGTGGCCTGAATGCTACCATCTGAGTGACAGAGGCATGAAATGACCTGCTCTCCTGATTTCTCCAATTCAAACACCAAAGCATGTTATTACTCTAACTAGTGCCATAAACAGCAATTGAATTCCTCAAACACTGCCACCCATCACATGGCAACTAAACTTGTAAATCTCCTGAAACATCTGCTAGACCAACAAGAGGTGAAGATAAAACAGACAGGAGAGGGCCTTATAAATTTTACAAATGTTTTTATTAGCCACTGTGAGCACCAATTGTGTGCCCCACGCACATCGCGGATTGAAATACTTTTCCATTTCATTAAACGACTCAGTGAATCATTTGATGGAACACCCAAATACATCTTCCTTATTTCATGATTCTTCTGAAAATTTGAGATGTTGCTGGGGCTAATGCCTTAACTTAGCAGCACCAGGTGCAAGCTATTATCATTCCTCCTACCTGAAACATTGAAGGTCAGTGTCGTCATTAATGCCTTAGTTGCTGCCAATGTTTTACTAGTATTTGCTGCTCAGTTTTTGCCGATCCACTTGTAATTCCTGACAAAGTTCAACAATTGTCTTTTTTTATCTAAATGATGGCATTTATTGCTCAGAAAGAAGATATCAAAATTTCACATCCACCTTTTTTGGCATATGTATACTTCTTTATGATACAGCTGCCTTAGCTTTTACGTCAATGAACCCTACAAGGGAGTAAGACCTTCATGTCTAGAGCAATCATGTTTAGACTCAGTCTATCTGCACTTTCATTGTGAATGAATTCATTCAATCTTTCTGTATATTTATGTGGCAATGAATGTATAATTTGCTAGAGACTTTTAGCCCATGTTAGAATGAAGGAATATGTGCATCGTGAGAAATAATTTGTAATTGTCAAACCTAAATTTATCTGTTATCACTCTGCTCATTTGCATGTCTCGTCCACTTCATTTTCCAAATCCTTGGTTATTTCCTCAGTTTTCATTGATTTGATGTTATCCACAAACCTTGCATTTATCTTCAGCGGCCAGGTCATTTTTTAAAAAAATCATTCCCGGGGTCATTGCAAAGGCCAGGATTTATTGTTCGTTTGTTGTTGTTCTTGAGAAAGTGATGGTGAGCAATCTTCTCAAACTACTGCATTTAATGGTGTGTGTGCTGTCTCAATGCCATTAGGTAGGGAGTTCTAGGGTATTCACTAACCAGCAATAAAAGAACCACCAATATACATCAAAGTCAGAATGGTGTATGACTTGGTTGCTCTGATATATCTAATGTCCTTATCTTTTTAGGTGGAGCTGCTGGTTTGGGAAATGCTGTCGAACAAGTCTTGATTAATTGTTGCAGTATGTCCCGTAGATAACGCAATACAGTCAAGGTGCACTGGAGTTGGAGGATGTGAATGTTTCAGCGAGTGAACTGAGCAACAAACAAGTGAACTTGGTCCTTTCAGATATGTCAAGTTTTGTCAAAGCAGGCAAAGAACCAAACATCAAACAGTACAGTCTTCACTCAATCTCCTTCAGCCTCTTAGATAAATGTGAGGTGATGCATCTTGGTAGATTGAACCAGGACAAGGCTTACTTAGTTAATGGTAGGGTGTTGGATGAGTTAGAGAGATCTAGGGATACAGGTTCATAGCTCCTTGAAAGCAGAGTCACAGGTGAATAGTGTGGTGAAGAAAGCATTCAACATGCTTGGTTTGATTAGTCATAAGATTGAATACAGATGTTGGGACATCTTGTTGAAGTTGTATAAAGCATTGGTAAGGCCACACTTGGGATACTATTTACAGTTTTGGTCACCTTATAGAAAAAATATTATTAAACTAGAAAGGGTGCAAAAGATTTACTAGAATGCTATCAGGACTTGATGGTTTGAGTTATAAGGAGAGGCTGGATAGATTGGGACTTTTTTCACTGGAACATATGAGGCTGAAGGGCAATCTTATAGAAGTCTATAAAATAATGAAGAGCGTAGATCAGTTAGGTAGTCAACATCTTTTCCCAAAAATAAGGGAGTCTAAAACTAGAGGCATAGGTTTAAGGTGAGAGGGAAGAGATACAAAATCGTCCAGAGAAGCACTTTTTTAACACAGAGGATGGTGTGTCTGAAACAAACTGCCAGAGATAGTAGTAGCGATGAGTACTATTTTGTCTTTTAAAAAATGTTTAGATAGTTACATGGGTAAGATGGTTATAAAGAATATGGGCCAAATGTGGGCAATTGGGACTAACTAAGGGATTCTAAAAAAAGGACGATTTGGACAAGTTGGTCTGAAGGGCCTATTTCCATGCTGTAAACCTCTATGACCCTTCATTCATGTCCTCCAACACACCTTGCATGAATATTTTCTATGCCTTCACCATTTCAACAACCAATCCTGGAGCCTAACCTGGATTTTCATCATTTTTAGTTTCATTGGAAGGTTTTCATGTAAAACCCAAGCAAACTATATTCTAGAGAATTGCACTGTCAGCTTTATTCCTGGCACTTTGAAAGGAGTTAAGAAGGTTTGTCAGGTATAGCACCCATTGCTACATTGGGAACTCCTATTGTCACTCCAAATAGTTTCCATTGCTTTACCAGGTTACAAAATAGACCAGTTGTTGACTCACGTGCCATCAGGTATATTGGAAGAATTTACACACTGATAGTCAACCTGTTAGTGTGATGAACCCATCTTCCATGGCCATCAAGAACTGAAGTGGGAGTTGAACCCAGAACTACTGGCTGAGAGATAGAGATGAGAATCCACTGTGCCACAAGACCTTCCTCAGTCTTTCAAGCGTAGGCTTTGCAATTACTCATTTTCAGGTCTGAGGTACTTCACTGATGACCAACGGATGGTCACAACAACCCACAGGTTCCCTTCATGATTTCCCTCAGCAACCTTAGACACATTCTATCAGTCCAAGAAGATCTGTAGTTTGTTTAGTCCCTCAAGCTCAATCTCCTTAAAGATGTCCAATTTTTCTTTTCTTCAGACCTGCTGTTACCTCTTAGAAATTCTATTTTCCTTGCAGTCTTGTCTTTTACTTTTACATGAAGAATGTTTAATGATGATCTGTTGTCTCTTTTCATAGCAAGTACAGATGCTGAATACATATAAATCAAGCCCAGTGTCTCTGATTTCTAGGCAGCTTAAGCAGTAGCTTACTGCTTTTTCACTGCCCCGTGTCATGTATTGATGAAATGGTAGTGTGGAGATGTAAATAATTACAGTAAAACAACATTAGAAGGTCATTGTGTTTTCCATTGTCTGCTTTGTTATCACTTGAATAATAAGATGAATATTTTTCTCTTCACATGTTTAAACAAGACTAAAAAAAAAAATTGGTGCTTTTCCAGTTTAAAGATGAGGCTTCCATCACTTTTTTCATTCCAGTTTGTTCTGCTTCTCTCAACCAAGAGGGGTTATGATGGATAGTTCATGTCATGGTATGGTCTTGTAGTGGTTCTGTTGCTGGAATAGTAATGTCACTTAGATTAATTAATCCAGGGAATGTAACTTCAAATTCCACCACAACTGTTTGTGAAATTCTATTTAGTTTTGGAAAGACTGGAAACTTAAGGAAAAATGCTCTATCAGGGGAAATGATTATGAAACTGCTACTGTTGCAAAAACCCAACTGGTTCACTAACATCCTTACATGGCCTGTCTTATATGTGAGTCTATAGTAACATGACTGACTCATAAATGTCCTCTCAAGTGCCAGAGAGAACTATTTAGGATGATTAAGACAGGAGGGTGTGGAACCTTTCCTCTGAGGACGAAGAGGATGTCCATGAAGAAGAGCCCCATTTAGCTGGAGGTTGGAGGCCAAGAAGTGGTGAGGGTTCTTATGGGTAGGAGAACAGGAAATGTCCAAACAACTTCCCGGTTCCCACAGTAAGACCACCTTGTTCTCGGGCAGCTCTACAACAGCCAGCTCCTCAAGTGCAAGTGAGGGTCAGGGCCACATCCTTTTGTTCTGTTACTCTAGAAGGGAAAGGGGCCTGGGTTTAGGGCTCAGTGATTAATAGCAAAGTCCAGCCAGGGTGTACTTAACTCTGAAAACCTGGAAACTGGTGTCAGAGCAGCTCTCTTTGGCTTGCTGCAGAGTGAATGCTGTGGAGTTGCTTAAATGATTGAAATGCTCATTTAATACCCACATTGGGTGAATCAGATATTTTGCACCCTAAGTGCAATGCTTTTCACATGGGGGAAGAAACATTTCTAAGTACACAAAGATTGCTTTCTGGATCATACCACTTGTGTGATCCAGGAATTGAGTCGATATTCACAGTAGAAATGACACTGCCATTTTTTTTGTTGGAAAATGCCACCCTGTGTTTCATTGATTTGAACAGACTTCATGTACAAGCAGAGTGAGTATTGGCAAGTTGTGCATCTTGGCAAGGGGTGCTGGACACCACAACCAAGCAGCTTGCTGCCTTCAATACAGTTCCCAGTACACAGTGCCATTGGAGTGTGAAACCTAGTTCATTTATTTATTTTTTTTACCCTCTCAAAATCAAGTTCCGCTGAAGTGAACTTTATACTACCAACTCACGTTAGTGTTCTTCCAACCTTCAGCTTAAAGATGTTTTACATAATAATTAGCAAGGTGGCACAGTGGTTAGCATTGTTGCTTCACAGCACTAGGGACTCGTGTTCAATTCCCAGCTTGGGCCACTGTCTATGTGGAGTTTGCATGTTCACACCATGTCTGTGTGAGTTTCCTCTGGGTGTTCTGGTTTGCTCCCACAGTGAGAAAGATGTGCTGGTTAGATGCATAGACATGTTAAATTTTCCCTCGGTGTACCCAAACAGGCACTGGAGTGTAGTGACAGGTAGTAGAGTCGGGGTTCCTGACATCTTTTAAAACACACCTGGATGAATAATTGGCACGCCATAACACTCAAGACTATGATCAAGTGCTGGCAAATGGGATTAGGTGAACAGATCAGGGCCTTTTATGCATCAGTGCAGATTTGATGGGCCGAAGGGCCTCTTTTGCATGTAGCATTCTGATTCTGTGGCTGGGAGATTTTCACGGTAACTTCATTGCATTGTTAATGGAGGTCTCCTTGTGACACTAATAAAATAAACTTTATAAAACTTTAGCTAGATGTATGAACTGACAATGCAAAATCTTTGGTGAGTGACCAATGCAACTGCTCAAATAGTGAGATTTAAGGGTTAGGAAGGAATGGAGGAAGTGTTTTATATGTTGTTTTATGATTTGTCAAAAGTGAGAAACAAATTGTTTTGTAAATGTAGAGCCAGGGTGCCTTATTGCATTTCAATCAATAAGGTAACCATGCAAATGCAGCAAATAGTTCAAAGTAATGGCAGGTAAAAATAAGATACTAAGTGATTGAGGGTACATTCCTTATCCACAGGCCACTGTGTATCAGATCAGTAGCTACATGGAAAACTGTGTGAAATATAGGGGAGGCAGTGGCATAGTCACTGGACTAATAATCCAGAGATCCAGGATGACACTCTGAGGACAAGGGTTCAAATCCCACCATGGCAGAAGGTGAGATTTGAATTCAGTAAAAATAAATCTGGAATCAAAACCTCTTGAGGGAAGAACTTTTAACCTGGTCTGGCCGCCATTTGACTCTAGATCCACAGCAACTTATTTAAATGCACTCTGAAATGGTCACCTGATTGAAGAGAAGCTAGGTGGGAATGGGTAATAAATGCTGGCCCAGCCAGTGACGCCCACATCTCATGAATGAATAAACAACAATGCACTCGCTGAATTTGGTGGCTAAAATCAGAAAGGTAAGGCAGGAGAGTAAATCTGAGTTAAATCTGAGAAGACAGAGAAGGAAAAAATGAATGCACAGACAGTAAGAGAGGAAAAAGAAAGAAAAACATCTTAAAGATTTTCAAATTTGGCATTTTTCAAATCGCTCTCTGAGAATGATTCATGACCTGAAGGAATCAGGTAGAGCCTCTATTGGTATTTGTTCTCTTTTTGCATTTGGTATTGTATTAACACAGCCGAAGTGAGACTTTGTTAATTTTGTGTGTTAACTGACTGTGATGAGTATAATGAGTAATTTGTATGCAAACCCAGCAAGTACTTAACAATAATAGAGGGTAAAAACAAGATAGCAAGTGACCGATGGTATATTCCACATCCTCAGTTCTTGCTGGATGATTTGTACACCACCCAGGGCTGTATCTTTATTGAGCTGTTAGATATCCAGCAAGATGTGGCTAAATAATTCTACTAGTGACCCAACTGGGTGCAGCTCAGAGATAAAGCTGAGAATTGAACCTAGAATCTGGTCATCTGTTGGATCCATCACACATTGTCCAAAGTAGTCCAAAACATATCCTTGCTCCAGTTGTCTCCAAGATTGTGATTGTGTGCCCTAAATGAGGGCCATAAACAAATTCTGCAAGATTTACTTTTGGACCAAGAGAGTTTTAGTATGAAAACAGTTTCAAAGTGCGTAAGTTCAAAGATAAAGAGGCTTGGCGATTGGGTGGTTTAGTATGTTTGAGAGATCAATTTATAAGTACACTCAGTGGGTAGCAATGACTTGCCTCTGAATCAATAGACCATAGATTCTGCTCTTCTTTACAACCCTAAGTGCATGATCTAGGTAAAGCTCCAGTTCAGCGCTGATGATATCTTGCACTATCTGAGATATCTAGCTTTCAGATAAGATCTTCGGTGCAGCTGAGAGATCCCAAGCTGCTACATCAAGAAAGAAGAGGGTAGTTTTTTTCTAAGTTTTAACTGTTAACTTTCACCTAAACCAGTTGATTTTGTAATTTATTTCATGATTGTTTAAAGAACCTTGCTGTGTGGAAATTGGTTGCTGCCTTTTTGCTTTCTCAGCCGTGACCACACTTCAAATATACTTTATTGGCTGTAAAATAATTTAAAATGTCATGAAAAGTGAAACACATTTATAAATGAAAAGGTGGAATTTTACTGGTATATCTGCCTGAGGTTTGTACGATCGTGCCCGAGCCTAACAGAAAATGCCATTCTCAGAGCCTCATCCATCTCCGGAATCAGGACGGGCGTGTCAGCGAAATTCCCAGCCCAAATCTCTCCCATGCAGTTGTCTTCACGCTGTCTCTCACTCGTGTGCTCTCTTTCGTGCAATCCCTTGCATGCGCTGCCTTTCGTGCATTCTCTCTTGTGTGCTGTCTCTCGAGCGCTCTCTTGTGCGTTCTCTCTCGCACTCTTGCACCCACTCACGCTTGCTTGCTCTCTCCCATGCACTCTCACACCATCTGGCACTCATTCTCAATCTCTCTCGTGCTGTCTCTTGCACTTGTGCTGTCTCACGCTCTCCTGCGCTCTCTCATGCTTGCTCTCGCATGTGATCTCTCGCACTGTCTCACACTTTCTCGCACTCTCTTGTGCTCCTTCGCACACTCTGTCATGCCCTCTCACCCTCTTTTGTGTTCCATTACACTCCTTCGCTCTCTCTCACAGTCTCCCTTATGGTCTCTGTCACAGTCTCTTTCTTTCTCTCATGCTCTCTCTCTCACTCTCTCGCGCGCTCTCTTTTGCCAGGTTGCACTTGCTCATGCTCTCTCTCACTCTCTTTCTTGCATGCTCTCATGATCTCTCCACTGTGCTGTGCTTTCTCATGTTTGCTCTCATGATTGTTCTCACATGTGCTCTCTCATGCTCTCTCATGCTCTCTCATGCTCTCTCATGCTCTCTCATGCTCTCTCACATGCTCCCTCATGCTTGGTCTCACTCTCTCTCACATTCACTCTCTCTCATGCTCTCCCTCTCTCGTGCACGCTCTCTCTCGCTGCTGTCTCTCATGTATGCTTTCTCTCTTGCTCTTTCTCTTTCTCTCTTCCCCTCGCGCGCTCTTCCCCTCGCGCGCTCTTCCCCTCGCGCGCTCTTCCCCTCGCGCGCTCTTCCCCTCGCGCGCTCTCTCACGCTGTCTTTGTCTCTTGCACTGCCTCTTTTATACTATCTTTCATGCTCTCTCTCGCTCTTGCATTCTCGCACTCGTGCCACATTCTCGCACTCACACATTAGCACTTGCACTCTCTTCCTCTTGCATTTTCTCTTTCTCTCTCATTCTCACGCTCTCTCTCTTGTGCTCCCGCTCTTGTGCTCCCGCTCTTTCTCTTTCTCGCACTCTCTCACTCTCTCTCTTTCCTACTGTCTCTCTCTCTCTCTCTCTCACATGCCCTCTCTCTCTCACACCCTCCATTTCTCTGTCACATTCCCTCTTTCACGCTCTTGCTCTCTCACGCACTCTTTCTGTCTCTAGCAAGCGCTCTCACCTTCTCTCTCATTGTCTCTCTTGCCCTCTCACTTGCTCTCTCTCTCACCCTCTCTCTCTTTGCAGAGGAAAAAACAGAGTTAATGTTTTGGAAGATCATCTCCACAGATGCTGCCTGACCTGCTGAACATTTACAGTGCTGTCTGAATCATAGAATCTCTACAGTGCAGGAGGAAGCCATTCAGCCCATCAAGTCTGGATTGACAATAATTCCACCCAGGCCCTAACCCTGTAATCCCACATGTTCAACCTACTAATTTCCCTGGCACTCAGCAGCAATTTAGCATAGCCAATCCACTAATCCGCATATTTTTGGACTGTGAGAGGAAACCAGAGCACTTGGAGGAAACCCACGCAGATACGGGGAGAATGGGCAAACTTCACGCCCAAGGCCGGAATTGAACTCCGGTCCCTGGCGCTGTAAGCAGCTGTGCTAACCGTTGTACCACGACGCTGCCTGATTTTGATAATTTTATGATGTGCCTGCTAGGTGTTGGTCATCACAGGTTTAAAAGCTGCTGTCAAAAAATACCTTTTAGATGGGTTGGAGATACTAAGGTAAACTGGTGGCACAGTGGTTAGCACTACTGGGTCATAGCGCCGGAAACCTGGAATTCTGACTTGAGTTATTGCCTGTGCGGAGTCTGCATGTTTTCCCTGTGTCTGCATGCGTTTCCTCTGGGTGCTCTGGTTTCCTTCTACAGTCTGAAAGATGTGCTGGTTAGGTGCATTGGCCATGCTAAATTCTCCCTCCCTGTATCCGAACAGGCACTGGAGTGTGGCGACTCTGGAATAATCACGGTAACTTCATTGCGGTATTAATGTAAGCCTATTTATAACACTAATAAATAAACTTTAAAAAAAACTTTTTAACAGGAGTGAATATTGTCACCTTCCGTAGTTGCACGACAATTTGTACTGATGGAAAATGGATTCGCAAATGGTGGATATTTTGTTTGGGTCTCACACTGTAGGGTGTAGAAAAGACCATATGGTAGGCATGGAGCACTGAACAAGGGAACACGTTACTCAAGGTGTGTACAGCTTCACAATCATTCTGACATTGATTCCCCAAGTACCACCCTGGATTGAGCTCACCCCTCCCCAGGGTCACCTGACCCACATTCTTAAAGGCAAAGCACATATCCTGATTTACACACATCACGGCGGGGAGCAGAACTGCGTAGATTAGTATCAAGTTGTTCATTTTCCCAAAACCAACCAGTGAAATGGACAGTTATCACCTGAAGGAAGAAACAAAACATTGCAGATATTGGGAATCTGAAATAAAATTAGGAAATGCAAGAAATATTCTCCAGGATAAGGCAGCATCTGTGGAGAAGAGGAAGTGAGGTCAACATCTCATGTCGATGATCCTGTCAAAAAATCAACGGCCTGAAGTATTCAATTTCTTCATCAACAGACATTACTTGGACTGCCCTTCCAGACCGAGATTAAACATTTCAATTATTCTGTTGGGTGTTTTTTATAGTTCAAATAACATGGGAATAATCCACACCCAGACCTTTTAAACTTTAACGGAATCTTAATGACAACATTATTACCATACGTTAATCTGGTGCCTGGTGCAGACTGACATGTGGTTATTCAGGCAAATGTTTGACAGAGGGAAGATAGAAATGGAAAAGTATATTGAAAATTAAAGCACAAGGATGAAGTGAGACTTGAAAGGAAACATTGCCAATTGCAAACATTGTGTTGGCAATGAGACCTGGCAATTTTAGAAACAGAGCAGCAGAGTTGAGAAAGAAACAACGGCATTCTGGAGATATTAACCCTCTACAGAGTAATGCCAACAGTTTCATTTCCCCAGTCTTGTTGGTAGTGACCGAGTAATGAAGTTACGGCATTCCTTCTTCCCACTTTCCCAATGGAGTAAGAGCTGGATGATGAGCTGCACCCGCCAGTGGCAAACTGTCCATTTGAATAGATCCCAGCAGCGGTCAGAATGGTTGCATCCAATAATGTGGCTGAAAAGGGGAGAAACATGGAAGAAAATTGGAAACCTAACCCCTAGCATCTGGGAGAAGAGGAGTGCAGATGTTATTAAACATTGGGGCCCAAGACTTGGCTGAGGATCTTGGGGGGGCAGGGAGGGAGTTACGAGCACTTTGGTTTAGACAGAGACAGAGCAACAGACCTGAAAAACCAACTTAAAATCAAATCAGGCTCAATTCCATTTTTTTATAAATCTGTCAGGTCACTTTTATTGAGTTGCTGAGCCGCTGCTTTTGACTTTTTAGGCAACTTTGTTGTTCTGACTTCTTTGGAGGGTAGGGTAGATTGGAAGTATCAGAGGGATACAATAGGATCAATGTTAGAGGGCTGAGGAGTAGGTTAGAGTATTAGATGCGTACTGTAGGGATAAGAGGAAGGTTGGAAGGTATTAGAAAAATTGGGATGGTTTTTGGAGGGGTGAGTGGTAGGTTGGAGGTGGGGGTGGGTTGTGGTTGTCATTCTTTTTGTGCTTGGAGTTTCCTATTTATGTATTTCCAGCTTAGGCTGTGTCTTCTGTGTACAATAGAACTTGGATGACAATTTCTGGGGAGAGGGGAACAACTCATTTCTTGAGTTGAGGCCATATTTGCTTTATGCACATTGTATTATTTTTCTGTGGAAAAATCTAGATCAGAAATCAAATGAATTGCACATTTTCCTGAACTACTGGTTGATATCTGATAGGATAATCCTTGAGATGGCCTCATTAGCATAAAGGGACACAAATGCCGTTCATGGATTAATGCCAGAGAAGTCAGAATGGTGAGTTTGTATTAGCTACAGAGTTGAACTGTTTTATAAATGTAGTGATTGCTTTTAGCTACCTTCCTAACATCAGTTGATTGCTCTGTGATTAATTATTCTTAGAGAATTAGCAACGGACTTCCACTTTCACCATCGCTAGGGTCACAGTTTTTACTGCATGGGAATATAATGAACAAAAGAGAAAAACTGCAGCATCTTTCACAATGTCTCAAATCACTTTACAATCAATTACATGCTTTAGAGTTGCAGTCACCAGTGTAATGAAGGCAATGATATAAAATGGTAGAGTAGGCTCTTAATGAGTTACTTTTGATCTTAAAATGTCCCATATATCATTCTGAAAGGATGAAATGAGCTGGTCTAGATAGCCTTTATCATCCATAATTATCTTATGAACAGAGGGTGTAATCATAAATGTAGTTCTGTTTTTTTTTGCTAATGGAGATTCACCATGAGCACGCTTTATAGGATGAAATTACAAAGATAGGAATGCTTAGTGGATCATAGCAAATCAATAAACTTTTTTATCCTGCACATAATTTTCAAGGGTCTTTTCTATTGATTCAATCCTGGTGCTTTAGTTTACCTATGTATTATCCCACTCTACCTTAGTGTTTTTGCACGATTTTTTAAGTATTGAAATATGATGATAAAGTCTGTTGCATATTGAAAATATATTGTAGTGAGAAACAGCAGTCCACAGAGTCTTCAGATTTGCTGATCAAGAAAATATAATTGTGAACCATTCAGTCTTTGTCCTCTGGGCTCTTAAGATATTGTGTCGCACAGAGATACACAAGTGATCCACTGCTTCTCACTGATGGTGAAGACAAATGTTGTTCAATTATTTCACCTTGTTGTTCAAGGGTCATTTGATCTTTCTACCCTGTGAAGTTACTGATAAATAGAATCCTTTTCATGAAATAATGAAATTGAATAATATCATACACCCAAGAGGAGAAAGTCTTTTAGCTCTACTACAGAATAGAAAAGATTCTGTCTTGCAAGCATTAAATCTTTCCTCCAACTATGAATTTATTGTCACTGTTCATATGGTTAAATGCACAGCACATATTAATAAGGATTGAGGCAGTCACCAATATTACTGTACTATCTGCACACTGTTGAAAATAACAAATGGGATATTTTCCTGTTTAATTAACAATATTACATGTTGCTGATCAGTGAACAATTTGTATTCTCCAGTTTGTTCAGTAATTGTTCCTGCCACTCCATTTCCTGCTCGGTTGCACAGTAGTTAGCACCTCACAGCACCAGGAAACCAGGTTCGATTCCCAGCTCGGGTCATTGCCTGTGCGGAGTCTGCACATTCTCCCCATATGTGTGAGGGTTTCTTCTGAGTGTTCCAGTTTCCTTTCACAGTCCAAAGACATTCTGGTTAGGTGTATCAACTGTGCCAAATTCTCCCTCAATGTATCTGAACAGATGCCGGACTTTGGCAACTAGGGAATTTTCTCAGTATATTCATTGCAGTGTTAATGTAAACCCACTTGTGACACTAATAAATAAACTTCTACTTTTCTCCTCTACAGTATTCTTCTGGGCAACATAACTTTCAGCTCCACTTATTCGTTTCCTTCCTCAATTCTCCATCTCTGATGTACACCCTCATTTTGGTGCCATCTCACATCCACCTCCCACAGTCACCCTACACAAAGGCCATTTATTCATCTACAAATCTTACACTGCTCAATACTTTCTACTTTCTCTCATGGCAGCAGGAGCAAGGATATAAATCTGTGGAGAGGTGGAGAAATCACAGTGGGTCTGCAGCCTTAGCCATCCTGACTGCAGAGGAGGACAGTAAGTCATTGGGCATAAGCTCTGAGGAGAAGGGGAGAGGAGGTCCCACAGGCCAAGCAGCAGAATTGGATATCAGAAAGCCACTTAGCATGTGGCATCGATTCATTTGAATTTGTTGGGACCATTGACTGAAACGTCAAGAAGTGCAACACTGTAAACTTGGAAACTTTTCCTCTTGTCAGTCAGAATCAATGTTCCTCATATCCCACAAGTTCTTGTATCGTGTCAGAAGATTACTAACAGGAAGGGATTCATGGGCACTAAGAAGAGCGAGGTCACTCTGATCATGAACTCTGACGTTGCTCAGATATACCCTTCACCAATGCAGATACACACACTAGTCTCTAAAATCGGGTTTCCAACTAGCTGGCACGTTACGGGGAATTTAAATCCATCCAAACCCATCACCCCGCCCCCCAGCAATTCAAACTCTTGTGCTTTAGTTCTGGCTTGCAAACATTCCTTGTTTCTGAAATAACAAGAAGATGTATTATTCACAATGTTAAAGGGGCAGTGGCAAGTTCTCAATAAGAGAGGCTTAGTGCATTGAAAAAATAACTGTTTAGTACTTGTAAACAGCAGTCATTGTTGCAATGCAGAAGATTGGTCTGCTTTCTTACATGGAAATATTTTACATATTTCCAAGTAGTTTTCAATATTAGGAGCAAAACAAGAAGATAAAAATCGTTCAAAAAAGAATTAAAGTGTTGTTGCAGCCAGAGATGAGAGCAATTCTTGCTCTGTGCTCCTGCAGTCATCCTAATATAACACCCTCAGTGTAATACCCTCAGTATAACACCCCCCAAAGAATATAGTCAATATAACACCCTCAGTATAATACCCTCAATATAACATCCTCTGCGTGACACCCTCAGTACAACACTCTCAGTATAACATCACAAGAAACTACAAAATATTGTGAACGAAGCCCAATCCATTGTGCAAACCAGCCTCCCATCCATTGTCTCTGTCTACACTTCCTGCTGCTTGGGAAAGCAGCCAGGATAATCAAGGATATCACGCATCCCTGACACACTGCCTTCCATCTTGTTCCGTCAGGAAAAAGATACAAAAGTCTGAGGACATATACCAACCGACACGTACCAAGCTTCTTCTCTGCTGCCAACAGACATTTGAATGGACCTACTTCATATTAAATTGATCTTTCTCAAGCTATGATTACGTTAACATTACATTCTGCACTCTCTCATTTCCTTCTCTATCTGTGTCTGTATCAGGCACAAGAAACAATACTTTTCACTGTATACTAATACATGTGATAATCAAATCAAAATCAAACCCTTACCTATACCAGTATACAGTCTGAGATGGGGAGGGGAGAGGTGACACCTGGGGAGTGTGATGGACTTTGCTCTGAGCTCCTTGTTCATCAATGTCAGAAAACAGAGTAGGCCTTTCTGCCTCCTTCTCGCCCCCCCCCCCCACACTGCCCCCTCCAACCACCCCTCCCCCCCCCAACCACTCCTCTCACTCCCCCCAAACACCCCTCCTAACCACCATTCCCTCACCCCCAACTAACCCTCCCTTCCCCATCATACTTCCCCTCCAACCCCAGCACCCCCATGTTCCAACCGCCACCACCAACAGAGCGAGACAGGCTTTCTCTGTGCAGTAACTAAGAACAAAGAACAAAACAGCACGGGAAGCAGGCCCTTCGGCCCAACAAGCCTGCGCCGCCACCTCAAAGTTCCCACTTCTACACATGATCCCTGTCTATGTTTATAGATATATGCATTGGAACCAAATTTGAGACAATTTAGGGAGAATTTGTTCTGCCAATCAGCCTAAGAGCACATCTTTGGGATGTGGGAGGAAACCGGAGCACCCGGAGAAAACCCATGCAAGCACGGGGAGAATGCGCAAACTCCCCTTAATACTTTTGATGCATCTCTTACTTTTTTTCAGTAGATCATGGAAAACCATAGCCATTCAGCCCATCGAGTCTTCACCAACTCCAATCCCCCTGACGCTAGGATTAATTTAGCATGGCCTATCAACCTAACCCAAACAACTTAATTGGGAGCAATTATGCGTAAATGAGCATGTTTTTTGAGAAGATGCCAACTGGTTATTGCCAGAACTTTCAAGAAGATGTTCACAATTATTTGGGATGTCACCATACAAGGTGACTGGATGTATTTTTAGTTTCACTTAAGATTGCACAGAGCTTTGCAAGAATCATAATAGCTGAAATCTGGTTACTGCATTGCTAACTACATCTAGCTTTATTGATCGAAATCTGAATTAAGTTAAAGTTTATTTATTAAATTTATTTATTAGAGTCACAAGCAGGCTTATACTAACCCTGCAATGAAAGTTACTATGAAAATCCCTGCGAAATAACATAGCCTCTGCAATATAAAGAAAACAGATGCAATGTGCCCACCCTAGTGGTTCATAGAAACATTTTAGGAGCAATCTGACTGACTAATCCAGGAGCTGAATACATCAAACCTCCAGTTTCACCACTCCCCCAAAATAATTGACACTACTCCTTTTAGAATTAGAATCTTAGAATCCCGACAGTGCAAAGTGAGGCCATTGGGCCCATTGAGTCTGCACCAACTACAATCCCACCTAGGTCCCATCCCTGTAACCCCCCCCCATATTTATTCTGCTAATCCCCCTAACACCAGGGCCAATTTAGTATGGTCAATCAGCCTAACCCAATCAACCTAACTGGGAGCATTTGTGTGCGTAACTTCCAAACTAGATTTCAGAGTGAGCTCAAATGCGGGCCCGTCTCGCTGTCACCAACTGCAGTACCTTCCCTCTTAGGCTGTGAGTGGCATGGGCTACAGGGTGACCTGAGAAGGGTGGTCAGGTATCTCAATAAAAGTCACCTGGAGTGTGAGAAGATAAGGAAAGCTGGTAATCACCACCACCGTCAGCACTGCCTCCCCATGGACCTCTCCTGTGTCCAAATCACTGGGGAGGTGAAATTCCACTTTGGAGATAATTTTGGCAGCCAGATAAGGAAGGACGTTGACTTAAAATGGTTTATATTCCTGGTGAATCTTGTGCTACATTCACTGTTGGGAAGAATTTCACATTCATGTGCTTTTCATTGGTCATCAGAGTCCAGTAGACACTTATTAAATAATCCAGTCAGTACAGTCTTGCAGCAAAGAGTTATGCAGTGTTTTTATGTTGAACAAAGATACTGATAGTCGGGTAATGCAGCTTTAAATGGAATGCAATACCTGGGCTATGCTATTATGAGAGTATAATGGCTCATTATCAATTAACATGGATAATGCCCTATGGAGCCACATTGGTATTTGTTATTGACGTGAAGTTAATGTCTAAAGGGCAATAGAATATGGAGAACAATGGGCTCTTATCCCACGTTTACGACCCAATCAGAAATCATAAAGAGATTAGCAGTGGTTAGAAAAATTTGCTGTGCCCCAGGGTGGGGAACATGATCCCTTAATCGATGTGAAACCCTGAGGAACTTTCATTGACTTTTTTGCTGCTCACCTGGGAACAGAGGATTATCTTGTAATACAAACGCTACATCCAGCTTTACACTGGCACATTCTTTGCACTGTAATTCCTTTATCTGGCATAACTACTCGATGACATCATGAATATTTCAAGCATTGTAAGCGAGTTGCTCATCAGTGACCAGAAGCAGCCAGGGAGGTATTTCAACTTGTACTTCATTAGCAATCCTCACTGTTCCTCACAGGCATGTGGGAAAACCTCTTTTGTAATGGGAGCTCTTATTGAATATGCCAAGACTCGTTAATGTGGGGGAGGAGGACAATGATGTGCACATTCTCCACGTAACAACTGCGAGATAGAACAAAAAGACCTTGCATTAATATAGCACCTTTCACATCCTCAGGACATGCCAAGGAGTGTTCCAATGAATTAATCACTTTTTAATGTGGACTGTTACGTAACGTGAGGAGATTTGATAGTCATCCTGTCCATATGAAGATCCTGTGGACAATAGTTAAGTATTGATCTGACCATCTGCTTTTGTGAAGTCGTATGAAGATCACAACTGAGAATTTTATGAAACTCCACTAGTTCCTTGAGGCTACCTGAAACAGGACAATAGTTAGTGCAGTTCTATTTTCAACTGATAACTCCCTACATCAACCTCTGCGGTTATCATTGACCAGAAACTGAACTGAATTAGCTATCTAAATAAAATACATTATTATAGTTGCAGACAACCAGCACTACTGACTGGTGGTGATTTAACCTGAGGGCAAGCGGCAAGGTTAAGAAAATAGGGCCTTTATGAATAACTTCAGTAGGTACAGAAATTTAATCCATTTTGTTGGCAACGCTTTGCATCATTAACCAGCAGTCCAGCCAATTGAGCTGACCTGACCCCCCAAAACAATAATGCCCAATGCAAGGCTCCAACCACAACCCTGAGATTAAGATTCTCATGCCCTACAGGCTGAGCTAATTGGACATGCGCATGTAAATACTGTGGCTACAAGAGAAAGTCAGAGGCTAAAAACTCTGACATCCAAATCTTGTCCACCATCTACATGCACTAGTCTGGAATGTGATGGAATATTCTCCAGTTGCCTGGATGGATGGATTTTCAACAATACTCAAGAAGCTTGACAATATCCAGAACAAAGCAGCCTGCTTGATTGCAAACCCTTTCTCAAATATTTAATCCCTCCATCACTGACAAATGGTGACAGCCATCGCACCATCTACAGCATGCACTGCAGGAACTTATCAATGTTCCTTAGGCAATATCTTCCAAACCCACAACTGTTATCATCTAGAAGAACAAGGGCAATAGATATCTGAGAACATCATCACCTGGAAGTTCCCCTCCAAGTCATTCATCATCCATCTTGGGAATATATTGCTGTTCTTTCACTGTCAGTGGGTCAAAATCCTGGAACATCCTCCTCAATAGCACTGTTGGCGTTACACCTCAGGGACAGCAGCAGTTCAAGAAGGCAGCTTACCTTCACTTTCTGAATGGCAACTAGGAATGCGCCTTGCCAGCAATGCCCACATCCCATCAATGTATTTAAAAATATAAAACATTAGCCTCAGAGCAAAGAGATGGGAAATAAGATCAGCTAGTGTTCCTGATAAATGATACCTGCTGAGAAGTGTATGTAAGTATCTGTAGGTACAGAATTTATTAAGCTTGACGCATATGTTCCTCTGAGAATAACTTTTAAAGTTGGCAACCCGCAGTTTGGGATTTTTGTTTCGGGGGTTGAGTTGTATTGGAAGCTCGGCCTGCCACCCCAGAATGAATGTGGAGGCTGCTTGGTGTGCAGGTTGGCGGGGCAGAAGGCCTGCCTCTGTACCCCAGCATTTAAAGTTATTTTCTAAAAGTTTTTTAAAAAAGCCATCCAACCCTCAACACTCATCCTTCCTCACACCCCATGTCCCATCTATGTCAACCTTTGCCATTTATGCTCCCCACCCCCTCAAAACTCTAATGACAATCCATGCCCCATTAACCCCAGGAGCCTTTGTAGCCTGATGCCAACTTAATGCCAACTCATGCTCCTACCCCTTACATTTTGCTCTTAAGCCCTGCCTGTCAACGCACCTACTATTCTTTGATAGACCAGCAAAGTCTTTCTGACTACCAGTATCTATGGAGAAAGAAACTAAGCTAACATTTTGAATACATGTCATAAGTACTTGAAATGTGAACTTTGTTTCTCTCTCCACAGAGGTTGTCAGACATGCTGAGTTTTTCTAGCATTTTCGGTTCCTATTTCAGATTTTCAGCATCCATAGCATTTTGCTTTTATTCTTTGATAGTTCTTTGCCAATTCCTTGTCAGCATTGAGAACTGACAGTTCCTTGAAAGCAACGATATTTCTTTGGCAGCTTGTTAGTTCTTTGACAGCTTGACAGTTTCTTGACAGCTTCAACTGTTCCAATGAGTATATATGCTTTTTATGCACAAACATCTTTACAATCCCAATGGATGCCTTACTTTTCTCAACGTTGTCTTTGGATGATACTCAAAAAGTATCAAAGGGGTCATCTCTCAAAGGGGTACTTTAGCCATCCAAATGAATCCCCCAAGTTCAGATGTGTTTTTACCTTGCCTAAACTGCACATATTAGATGTTATAATCCTTGCCTTCCAAATCCCATTTCAGTTGAGGCATCAGTTGATTTAAATGGTCAGCTACATCTGTAAACTGCATGTGCACGATTCCCTCAGCGAAAATGGAAAATGCCATTTTTGGGAACGGGACTTAGAATTTCCATCCATTTCTGTGATTTTCACTGGGCCATAATTTTCATCCAAAATTCTGTCAAAAAGCATGCAAAATAAATCAAGTTTTCTTCAGAGATTTACTCTGACTCTGCAATTGCACCATTGTTATTTCACAAATAACATTGACAGTCTCAATGATGATCTTCTCTTTTCCTTTCAAAGTGATTAATCACCTCTGGTTTGTCAAAAAGTAAATTGTTGCATCTTGTCTGCTTCCCATGACCAGAGGTGACTTTATTTTTTGTTAATGGTAGTGTCTCTGCTTCCACTGAGCTATAGTGGATCTTTCATGATAAAACTTTTAAATGAGGTTAACAATTGTGCAGCATTCAACAAAGTTGTATCAACATTTTGCAGTGATTTGCTGATGGCATTAATTCTTTGAAGTAAATGGTTCTACAAAAGAGTGAAAACAGCAAAATTGTTCTTTTCAAACCTCTTTGTTAAGGATTTTGCTTCAGCTTTCACATGTGGTTTTTCCTGATTTTGATGCAGTTATGCAGGTTTCCTTTGTATCAGCAAAGTTCATTTTCAAAGCTAAAACAGTGTCTGCATGAGCAGATCATCTGGTGTCACAAATTCATTTGACCGTCAAACATTTTCCATTTGCTTGCTCCAGCACGATTGCAATAAATTCTCCTGATGTGTGAAACCTGAAAAAAAAACATACACCTTTTGAATAAAGTCAAAAAAATGTAAGTTGCCTCATAGGATTCAGCTGCAGCACTGCGGATTAAATTTAAGGTGTGACCGGAATATGGGATAAATAAAGCACAGAGGCTTGTATTGTTTAACGTTGCTTGTAAGCCTGAATATTTTCTGGTCATCTTTGTGGCATTACCGAAGCTTTGCTCATGATAATTTTTGATGTCCAAAACTAAATAATTTCCAAAACAGGTTGTTTCCAGACATTCAGAAGTGTGCAAGTGTAGCTGAACTAAACAAGGAAATTGCTCTACAACTTCACTGGTTTGATGTGTTAGAAAATTAGGTTGGCATATTTAAGGAGTTGGTCCTGAGCCTCAATATTGATAACTTTGCAAATGTCCTTTAAGAAGCTCGTCAAATTCACTGAGAGATTCAAGGCAAGCTAAAAAAAAAACTCTTCATTTGACAATGATGTCTCATCATGTTCTCTTAAACAAAGTTCCAAAGAAAACAGCAATTTGACTGCAACAACAATACACCTCAGCACTTTTCTCCAATAAGAACACTTTTTCCAAACTGAGCGATAACACAGAATCAACTCTTCCAAATAATTTTTGAACAAATGCACACAAACTTTAATATGAGTTTTGGGAGTTTTACAGTCAGCAACGTTTCTTCCAGCATTCCTTCTATTCAAATACCTTTCAACAAATACTTATTTCCCTTTACTAGGTTCAGGAAATAATTTGCAAACCAAACCGTAGAGTGTCTTGATGTTTCTGGAAAAAATAAACCTATTTCTAATTTCCTTCATCCCATTTCTCTTCACCTTCAGAAAATGGGACTTATGAAGACTTCTAACTTGCTTTTAGGCTCCAACACTAAACTCTTTCCTCAAATTTTCCATAGAATCTACATTTCCTATTTTATTTAAAATGGAATATTATATCATATGCAGTGGAACAGATTTTGGATAAAGGCAATGTTTTCAGTGTAAGTACCTTCCCTCACTTTAACAAAGAAATATAGGTGGCACAGTGGTTAGCACTGCTGCCTCACAGGGACCTGAGTTCAATTCCTTGATTGGATCATTGTCTTTGTGGAGTTTGTACATTCTCCCTGCCTCTTCTTGGATTTCCCCCGGGGTGCTCCAGTTTCCTCCCACTGTCCAAACATGTGCAGGTTACGTTGATTGGCCATGCTAAATTGTCCCTTTGGGGGACTAGTTAGGGTAAATGCATGGAGTTATGGGGATAGGATTGTGATCGGTGCAGTTTTAATGGGCTGAATGGCCTCCTTTTGCACAGTCAGATTCTATAATATCTTGTACTTCCATCGTCATCTCAGAGTCCACTTCTTGTTCAACTATTTCAGGCTATGTGTTTTCTTGGAAAATTAGCAAGTCTAAGTCATCAGGTGATTCACCCATACAACTGAGTGAGGATGAATGTGCAGTTTGTGCATTGTTCAGTACTTCAACCTTTTTAAAGCAAAATGACTGACTGCCTTTTCACCTAAATTCATCTTCCCACATTCCTTTCAATTTCTATGTTTGTGACTACCTGATTCATAATGTCATTTCATATTGCTAAAGAAATGGATCTTGATTTTGGGCACTAAGTAAGGTCCGAAAGAGCGTTTGCATAGTCAAGCCCACTGTCTGATCAGATTCTAGCTCAGAAAAAGTTAAAATTCATCTTTTAACTACTGGAACTATAATTCTAATCATGGATTTCAAACAGCACTCACTCGACTCTTCTCTTGCCCATTCTCCTCTCACAAATTCTCCCTCCCTCCATAATACTATCCACCCTCACACATTCTCCGTCCCTGTGAACCTGCAACCCAACTCTGTCTCACACACACACTGCTCTTCCTCCATTCCCTTAGTCTTACCTCTGCCCCCACACCTTCCCATTGTCGCTCACCTCACTTGACTGGGGTCTTCCACACTTCATGTCAGACTGCCTTACTTATTATGGTTGCCACCTCTAGCCTGGGGACACCATGCAGTGCCAGTTGCTGATTGCTGGCTTGGGTCTTCTCTGCTGTTGGCACTATTTATTGCTTGGCTCCTCATGGCTTGATTCAAGCTGTCGTGTACCTGTTGCTGGCCTGGGTCTACTAGTGCAGGTACCCGATACAAACCTGCTCATCTCCTTGTGACTTGGCTTAATCCCTCTTTGTGTGACTTGCCGTTGCACCCCTCCCTCGCCTCTCATTAGGGTCTTGCACATCTGCGCGCCTGAACAAGTTAACCTCTCATTACCAGTCTCCCTGTTCTTTCAGACTCTCCAATCAGAGTCTGATTTTGTTCTGCACTGGCTGCTGATTGCCTCAATCAGCAAAATGCAGAACAGTCATTCTTTGATTGAATGCCCAGTACATTGGCCCAGAGTGGGCCCCCCCAGTGGTCAGGCCCCTGTACCTAGGCAAAGTGTGTTTCATTGCACATCTGCCTTTGGACACTGCCTTCTGTTCCATTTCCCTTTCTTCTGCCTTTAGCTATTTTGACGCCACATCATTTAATGCTTTTCCAGCTCTGCCTTGCTACCCCTTCTTACTCAATTAAAGCCCTAAATAAACACAGCCTGCTGCTGTTAATACTGTGCATAGCTGAATTTAATTGCTTATTTTGGCTGTTCTTGTCAGTGCTATGGCAAACCTCAGTTCATTAGAGGTCATTTAGTATTTGTTCTGTCACCAGCAGGTTTAATGCTATAAAGTAACACAAACAATGTCAAGCTGATGAAACAATGAATCCCTTTATATCTGCACAGAAATGAAATCTCAATGCAAATGTTATGTATCTCTGCCTCTCACCACAATGTATTCAATTCTTTCACTACCGACTGAAAAGTTAAATACCAAGCACGTTATGAAATAGTGAAAGTCACTATGAAGCAACAGATTTAGTATTGACATTGCACCCAGTAGTTTCAATATTGATTGGCTTGTTGCCCTGATGGCTGAGTTGGTTTGTTTACCATTTTGCCCCCAGGATCAAGAAAATCATTAGCACTGCACACTTGTGTTGGAAAGATTATTGAAACTATTGATTTCTTTGTTAACAATAAAATGGTCAATTACTTTCTGGACGGAATTGTCCATCTTTAAGACTAAATGTAGTGGCACCGTTACTTATTTATTTATTAGTGTCACAGTGGGCTTACATTTGGAAACAAAAACAAGAAGGCAGATTACTACCTGAATGACAGTACATTGGGAGAGGAGAATATGCAGCAGGACCTGGATGTCCTTGCGCATCAGTCACTGAAGATAAGCATGCAGGTGTAGCGGGCGATAAATAAGGCAAATGGCGTGTTGGCCTTCGTTGCAAGAGGTTTCGAGTACAGGAGCCAGGAATGTGTCTTGCAATTATACAAAGCCATGGTGAGGCCACAACTAGAATACTGTGTGCAGCTTTGATCTCCTTTCCTGCTGTGGAGGGAGTGCAGCAAAGGTTTACCAGGCTAATTCCAGTGATGGCGGGACGGATGTATGAGGAGAGACTGATTAGGTTAAGATTGTTTTCACTGGAGTTCAGACGAATGAGGGGGTGATCTCATAGAGATTTATAAAATTCTAACATGACTAGATAGGGTACATGCAAGGAGGATGTTCTCAATCCGGGGGACTACAGAACCAGGGGTCACAGTCAGGGTAGACTATTTAGGACAGAGGTGAGGAGACATCTCTTCACCCAAAGAGTGGAATTCATTACCACAGGAAGTAGTTGATGCCAAAACATTGAATGCATTCAAGAGGCAGCTGGATACAGCACTTGGGGCGAATGGGATCAAAGGTTATGGGGAAAAAGCAGGATTAGGCTATTGACTTGGATGATCACCATTATTGTGATGAATGGCAGAACAGGCTCAAAGGGCCAAATGTCCTCCTCTTGCTCCTATCTTCTATGTTTCTATGCTTTTATTAACACTGCAATGAAGTTACTGTGAAACTCCCCAATTTGCCACACTCCGGCATCTGCTTGGGTACATCGAGAGAGAATTTAGCACAGCCAAAACACCTAACCCACACATCTTTCAGACAATGGGAGGAAACCAGAGAACCTGGAGGGAATCCATGCAGACCCGGGGAGAATGTGCAAACTCCATACAGACAGTGACACAAGCTGGGAATGGAACCAGGTCCCTGGCGCTGTGAGGCAGTAATGCTAACAACCATGCCTCTGCCCCCCACACCTCCCCCCCACCCCGCTGACTAGAATGGCAGGATCCCGCACAGGAGATCTCACTTGGAGCCTCATTAACTATGCACAGGTGAATTCCCCTCAAACTACCCTGGCAGCTGATTTATCCGTCCACCATTAGCCAATGGGTTTGTTGATCCCAGAGTGATATTTAAACATCAGCCCGCTCGTATCATTCTCTCCAGTCCACCTGTCCTCAGGAGGCCCTCCAATGTGCCAGGAAATGCAGAAACAAAAGATGAGTGACCTCACATGGATGGCAGTACCACCTTTCACTGCCAGGGCGCTCAAGGTCATTCTTTGGGGATTTTGGACCCATCAGCACAGTCTCTACCCCAGGGATGGCTCGAGAAAACACAGCAACCTCACCCCTCTGCCCTGGGAGGCCACTGGCTGGAGGTCAGGGCATCTTTCACCAACCCATGAAGCTCCATCCAGTGCAGGAAGCAGATGAATGATCTCCATCGCTCTGTCAGATTAAGAACCTCCTCAGCTCCCTCCATCATCAAACTTTCAGAGTGGCATCGTGTACTCAAACAGCTATTCTCTTCAAAGATCTCACACATTCAGTTCAGGGAGTCACATACCAACACTCTCCACAAAACTTTGATAACACCAGTATCCCATCCGTCTTGTTGCTCATCTGCATCCTCTGTCCCTCCTGGGTGGGTGCACCACACACAGGAGACTTGCATTCCACTCAATCTCTGCTGCACCCCTCTGATCACCTAGGAACAGAGAATCCTCATAATGCAGAAAGAGGTTATTTGGCCCATCGAACCTGTACTGGCCAATATCCCATGCAGGCCCTATTCCCATAACCTCTCATATTTATCCTGCTAATCCCCTGACTCTAGGTTCAATTTAGCATAGACAATCCAGCTAACCTACACATCTTTGGATACTTCTTCCTTTTATCTCCATAAAAGCCAAACTTACACACAATAAACACAAGTGAGCACAGCTGGGGGGAGGGAAGGCAGAGATCATCACTGACACCGAATTCGAGGAAGTTGCAGCAGAGTTCACCAGTGTGGACAGAGATCGCTCCAGTAGCAATGCATATCTTGGCTTCTTACAACAAGCACAGAGGAAGCTGTTCCTGAATGTGTTGGTACATGACCTTAGACTGTTCTATCTGCCATTCATACTTTTTAGTTAGCAGTAGTCTGCAGCCAGCGAAGCAGCCTCCCAAGCCCCCAAAGCACTTTCAAGGATGAGGGGACTCAGAAAGAACATTTTAGTTCTCACCCGCACCCACCTCCAGTGCAGAGACTCAAATTAATGTTTGAATGTTTCGAGGAGGTGACTAGGGGTGTAGAAGATATCAGTGTAGTTGATGTAATCTACATGAACTTCAGTAAGGCTTTCAACAGGATCCCTATTTTGATTTGGTATGATATATTATTGTCACTTTATTAGCATACAGTGAAAAGTATTGTTTCTTGTGTGCTATACAGATAAAGCGCACCGTTTTTAGAGAAGGAAAGGAAAAGGACTAGAATGTAGTGTTACAGTCAGAGTTAGGCTGTAGAGAAAGGTCAACTTAATGCAAGGTAGGTCCAGTCAAACGTCTGATGGCAGCAAGGAGGAAGCTATTATTCTGTTGGTTGGTACACGACCTCAGACTTTTGTACCTTTTTCCTGACAGAAGAAGGTGGAAAAGAACATGTCCAGGGTATGTGGGGTCCTTAATTGTGCTGGCTACTTTGCCGAGGCATTGTCGACAGATGGGAGGCTGGTTGCATGATGGATTGGGCTACAGTTGTGACCTTTTGTAGTTTCTTATGGTGTTGGGCAGAGCAGGAGTCATACCAAGCTGTGATACCACCAGAAAGAATAATTTCTATGGTGCATCTGTAAAAGTTAGTAGCTAGCATGCCAAATTTCCTTCGTCTTCTGAGAAAGTAGAGGTATTGATGGACTTTCTTAACTATAGTGTCAGCATGGCGAGACCAAGATAGGTTGTTTGTGATCTGAACACCTAAAAATTTGAAGCTTTTGACCATTTCTACTTCATCGCCACTGATGTAGATAGGGACATTTTCTTCATTATGCTTCCTGAAGTCGATGACAACCTCCTTCCTTTCGTTGACATTGAGGGAGAGATTATTGTCATTGCACCAGTTTACCAGATTCTGTATCTCATGCTTGTACTCTGTCTCATCATTGTTTGTGATCCAACCCACTTTGGTGATATCATCAGCAAACTTGAAAATCAAATTGGATGGGAATTTGGCCATACAGTCATAGATGTATGAGGAGACACCGGTGTTGAGGATGATCGTGGAGGAGATGTTATTGCCTATCCTTACTGATTGTGATCTGTGGCTTAGGAAGTTCAGGATCCAGTCACAGAGGGAGGAGTCAAGGCCGAGGCCATGGTAGTTTGGAGATGAGTTTTGTAGGAATAATGGTGTCGAAGACTGAGCTATAATCAATAAATAGGAATCTGACATAGGTGTCCTTGTTATCCAGGTGTTTCAGGGTTGAGTGCAGGGCCAGGGAAATGGCGTCTCTTGTGGACCTATTGCAGTGGTGGGCAAACTGTAGTGAATCCAGGTAGGCTAGGAGGCTGGAATTGATTCATTCCATGACTAGCCTTTCGAAACATTTCATAATAATGGATGTTAGAGCCACTGGACAATAGTTATTAAGGCATGCTGCTTGGCTTTTCTTTGGCACTGGGATGATGGTCTTCTTCTTGAAGGAGATAGGGACCTCAGATTGTTGTAAAGAAAGGTTGAAGATGTCTAGGAATACCTCTGCCAGCTGATCCACACAGGATCTAAGTTCTCATCTGCGTACCCCATCTAGACCAGTTGCTTTCTGTGGGTTGAAAAGACTGCTCTGACATCTGTAATGGTGATGTCAGATACAGGTTCATCTGAAGCTTCCATGGAGAGGGTGTGCTCTCACTGGCATCTTGCTCAAAATGGGAGGGATGCATTGGAGCTGCCAACTTTACGTGGCCTTCATCTTGTAGGCTGTTATGTCTTGCAGATTTTGCATAGTTGGCGGAGGTCCGTGTGGCTAGCCTGTGACTCTAATTTGGTCCGGTACTGTCTTTGATAGATCTTTGATAGATCTCCTTAGGTAATATCTGGCTTTCTTGTATAGATCAGGGTCACCTGACTTGAACGTCTCAGACCTGAACTTCAGCAAGCAGTGGATAACCCTGTTCCTCCATGGTTTCCAGTTGGGAAACATGCAGATTTGCTTCTTTGGTGCACAGTCTTCTACACACTTACTAATGAAGTCACTTACTATAGTGGGGTACTCGTTCAGACTGGTCGTAGAATTTTTAAATACTGACCGGTCCACTGAGTCTAAGCATCTCTAGGAGATAATCAGATTCCTCAGACCAACATTGCACAACTTTCTTTGACAGATTCTTCCACTTCAATTTTTGCTTGTAAACCGGGAGCGGGAACACAGCCTTGTGGCCTGATTTGCCAATGTGTGGGTGGGCGATAGAGCGGGAGGCACATTTAATATTTGTGTAGCAGTGGTCTAGGATGTTTGGAACTCTGGTGGAACAGGAGACGTGTTGGTGGTAACTTGGTGGCTCTTGAACTTGGCCTGACTGAAGCCCCCAGCCACAACGAACAAAGCCTCAGGATATTTCATCTCAAAGCTATTCCTGGTGCTGTATATTTTGTCCAGTGCGATTTCATGTCTGCATAGGATGGGATGTAAACTGCTGTCAGGATAACGGAGGTGAAGCCCTGCAGGCAACAGTAGGGGCGGCATTTTAGCTTCAGGTCCGGGGAGCAGAAATTTTCTGGTGTTGCTACATTTAGGCACTAAGAGATATTGATTAGGAAGACTGATCAATAAGTTATGAACCCATGGAATCCAGGGCAATATGGCAAATTGGATCCCAAATTCACTTTGTGACAGGAGGCAGAGGATGATAGTAAAAGGTTATTATAGTGACTGGAAGCCTGTGCCTAGAGGTGTAACACAGGAATTGATGCTGTTTGTAATGTACATTAATGATATAATTGCGAATGTGGGAGGTATGATCTGTAAGTTTACAGGTGGCACAAAAATCGGTGGTGTGGTAAATAGTGAGAAGGAAATTAGATTATAGGATGATATAGATGAGCTGGTTAGATTGTCAGAACAACAGTAAATGAAATTTAACCCTATAAAGTGTGAGGTGATGCATTTTGTGAAGACTAACAAAGCAAGGGAACACACAATGAATGGTCGGACGTTAGGAAGCACAGAAGACTGTACTGTTCGGAATGCCATGCTGCTGGGATTGCATCCTGGATTCAATTCCTGGCCAGGGAAATTACTGAAAGTAATTTGAAAGGAATAAAGAAATAAATCTTTACACAGTGAGTTCTTACGATCAGGAATGTACTGCCTGGAAGGATGGTGTAAGTAGATTCAATAATAACTTTCAAAAGAGAATCAAATAAATACTTGAAGGGGGAAATATATAAGATTGTGAGGAAATAGTAGAGGAGTTTAACAAGATAGCTCTTTCAAAGAGCCTGCAGATATATTCTGGGCTGAACATTGTCTCTCTGTGCTCTATTATTGTATGATTCAATAAGGAGCAGATAAACTGAGGTAGAAGCGTAGTGTGTGACATCAATGATGCAGATGAACGTAAGCAACCTTTGTGATTGAGAGGATATAGTGCCCGACATCCAGCTCAAGGTCAAATAGGATGGCATGACTGCACACACCTGGTCCAGCCTGAGGCAACGGCTAATGTGGAGGCTGTAAATGACAATGACGGAATGGGCCTTGTAGAGGCCATTAAAGATAATTTCTTCAGAGTTCTCAATCTTTAATTTGGAGTAAATTCTGGCCCTGTAGGAAGGAGTGTCTGACAAGCAGCATGGCAAAGAGACAGTGGAAGGGTCAAGGGAGGTGGTGGTGAGATAGAGCTGGGGTCAGCATATATATGGACCCTGATGTCGTGTCTTCCAATGGTGCTGCTGAGGAACAGCATTTAGAAGCAAAAGATAATCCCAGAGTGATGCTGCAACCTCAAGGTGTGTGGCCGCAAAGAGAAGCCATCGCAGAAGATCCTCTGGCTCTCACTGGAACTAGGTGAGGATAGTTTCACTCAATTCGATAGATGCATTGGAGAAGGCTAATTTAATTGTCTATGTTACTGAATGGTCAATAAGGATGAAAATGGATTGGGGAGCTTAACCACAGTATTGCTGTGGCAGAGACAGAATTGTGATTAAAGAGCTTCAAACATAATGGCCAACTAAAGAATCCAAACTGAATATTTGTCATTGAAAATTCACTAAGTCTTTCGTTTCAGACATGTCACTGAAACTTGACTTTTTAATTGTATCCACAAGATTCAAGGGTCACTTTTTTCAAACGTGTTCTCTGTATGGGTCCATGGTTAAGTTAAAGTATATTTATTAGACACAAGTAGGCTTAAATTAGCAGCAGATAATTAAGAAGGCAATTGGAATTTTGTCCTTCATTGCTAGAGGGATGGAGTTTAAAAACAGTGAGGTTATAATGCAGCTGTATAAGGTGCTGGTGAGGCCATACCTAGAGTACTGTGTACAGTTTTGGTCTCCTTACTTAAGAAAGGATATAGTGGCACTGGAGAGGTTGCAGAAGAGATTCACTGGCTTGATTCCAGAGTTGAAAGGGTTAGCTGATGAGGAGAGACTGAATAGACTGGAGCTATATTCATTGGAATTCAGAAGAATGACAGGAAATCTTACAGAAACATATATAATTATGAAGGAAATAGATAAAATAGAAGCAGAGAAGTTATTGGCAGGTGAAACTAGAACTAGTGAGCATGATCTGAAAATAAGGGCAGGCAGATTTAGGGCTGAGTTGAAGAGGAACTTCTTCACGCAAAGGGTTGTGAATCCATGGAATTCCTTAGTCAGTGGAGCAGTTGAGACTACCTTATTGTTTTTAAGGCACAGATCGATAAAGTTTTAGATAAAGTGAACAGGCGGGTAAGTGGAGCTGAGGTTCATGGAAGGATCAGCCATGGTCTTACTGAATGGCTGAACAGGCTTGAGGGACTCCTGCTCCTCGTTCTTATGTTCTTATTAACACTGCAATGAAGTTACTGTGAAAATTCCCTAGTCACCACACTGCTGCACCTGTTCAGGTACACTAAGAGAGAACTTAGCAAGGCCAATCCATCTAACTAGCACATTTTTCGGATTGTGGGAGGAAACCAGAGCATCTGGAGGAAATCCACAGCGGCACATGCAGACAATGTGCAGATTGCACACAGACAGTGACCCAAGCCGGGAATCAACCCTGGTGCTATGAGGCAGTAGTGCTAACCACTGTGCCATCATACTGCATGGAATGTTGTAAGAGTGTCTGTTTCCGAGCTTCCTCAATATTCTACCTCTGGTGATCATGTTCAGGAAGGTTGTTTGATTTTATCTGCAACAGTCAAAGAAGCTAATGCTGTCAACTGTGGAAAGCAGGTCAATGAGGAAATACCACTGCAGTGTTAATCTGAGGTCATGTAAGCTGAGCCCAGTGAAAAAGCAGAGTATTTTCACTACTTCACACGTATCATTGGTGATTAGGGGTAAGGCACAGGCAACCTGTCTCCCAAAACATGTTCAATCTGGGCACACCCAAAAATGTTGCTACATTGATCAAACCAAAGTTGCGTGCTTATTTTTTGAACTGATTATATCACAAGATGCGTGCAGATGAAGAACATCATTTGGCCCATCCTAAATTCTCAATCTACAAAAATTCTAGAGGCTACCCCATTTAAACATCCAACATTTTTAAAACATGATTCTCAGATTTTGTCTCCAATACTTAACACAAAGTCCATTTTCAATCTTTATCACTTTGTGAAAAGGAGGAGCTCTTGTATCAGTCCAAATCTTCCTTCAATTATAGAAACATAAAATCTCTACATTATAGCAAGAGGCCATTTGACCTATCGAACTGGCACCGACAACAATCCCATCCTGGCCCTATCCCCATAACCCACATATTTATCCTGCTAATCCCCCTGACACTTGGGGGAAATTTAGCACAGCCAATCAACCTAACCTGCACATCTTTGGACTGTGGGAGGAAACCGGTGCACCCGGAGTAAACCCACACAGATATGAGGAGAATGGGCACAGCCTCCACACAGGAAGTCAGCTAAGACAGGAATCAAATGGAATCTGTGGCTCTGGGAGACAACAATGCCAACCACTGTGCTGCCCCAATTGATAGTTGATTATTTTTTCCTTTCCAAGTTTGACAATAATTTCCTTCAAAACAAGATGGGAGAGTAGAAGATTGGAAAAGACATTTGAGACTTATCAGCCAATCCCAAAATCTAATAATCCTCAATCATTCCTGTTCTCAAATATGCATACAAATTTCCCTTAAATATTTCTGTAGCCTGCCTTAGTAGGCAATCCACTTCATATGTTTATCTATACTACATAAAGCCATTCAGTCCAATTGCCTATAAAGGTGGCACAGGACCATAATGGTTAGCACCACTGTTTCATAGCTCCAGGGATCTGAATTCAATCCCAGGCTTGAATCACTGTCCACACATTCTCTTCATGTCTGCATGGGTTTCTTCCAGGCACTCAAGTTTCCTCCCTCAGCCCAAAGATGTGTGGATTATGTTGATTGGCCATGCTAAATTGCCCCTTAGTGTACTGAGATGGGTAGGTTAGAGGGATTAGTGGGTACAATGTGTAGGGATACGGGGTAGGGCCTGGTTGGGATTGTAGTTGGTGCAGACTCGATGGGCCAAAGGGTCTCTTTCAGTACTGTAGGGTTTCTATATAAAAAAAAGATTTATTAGAATGGTCCAAAGAATGATGGATATCAGCTATCTGGAGATTTAAAAAATCATAGAATCCCCTAACAGTGCAGAAGGAGGCCATTCAGGCCATCAAGTCTGCACTGACAGCAATCCCATCTAGGCCATAATCCCACATATTTACTCTGATAACCACCTGACACTAAGGGGTAATTGAGTTTGGCCAATCAACCTAACCTGCACATCTTTGGCCTCTGGAAGGAAATCCACGCAAACACAGAGAGAATGTGCAAACTCCACCCAGACAGTGACCCAAGCCAGAATTGAATCCAGCTCCCTGGCATTGTGAGGTAGCAATGCTGACCACTGTATCACTTTACCACCATGGAATTTTCCTCCACAAAACAGAGACAGTTTAAATGAGGGCTGAGCTGAGGTGTTCAGAATTGTGAACTCTTAGGAGTAATTGTTTTTCTTTGGCAGGAGAATTGACAATCAGGAGATACAGTTTGAAGGTAATTGGCAAGGGCAAAAGGGGATATCAGAACTTGTTATACAGAAAGTTATGATTTGGAATGCACTGTCTGAATATTCAATATTAATCTTCAGGAGATGATATACTTGGAAAAAGGCAATTTGTAACACTATGAAGAAAGTGTTGGATTAACTGGATGCCATTTCAAAAGAACAATGTCCTCTTTCCCTGTCAATAGGAGAATAATGACACATTTTACAGAGCAGTAGCTGGTTGTCTATGAAACTGAGATGAGGGTGATGAGTTTGAAAGTACTAATAGTTTTCAATTTCCATCCTATTTTGTTCCTAAACCTGCTAGCTGCAAAATTGTAACCTGAATGGGTGGATACCATCTGCAAATTTACAATGCAGCAACTCACAAAGCACCAACCCAACAGCATTTTTAAAATCTGCAACTTCTAAGAGCAAGAGAAGCCATGCATGGCAACACCACTACTTGCAAGTTCCCCTCTAAGCCATTTACTGTTCTGAATTGGAATTATATCGCTCATTCCTTTAATGTAGCTCAATCAAAATCCTGGAACTACCTGCCTAACAACACTGCAGGTGTACCTACATCACATGGTCTGCACCAATTCAAGAAAGCAGCTCACCACCATCACCACCTATGGATGGCACGACGGCACTGTGGTTGGCACTGTTGCATCACAATGCCAGAGATCTGGGTTCGATTCCCGGCATGAGTCACTGTCTGTGCGGAGTTTGCACATTTTCCCTGTGTCTGCATGGGTTTCCTCTGAGTGCTTTGGTTTTCTTCCACAGTCCAAAGATGTGCATTGGACACGCTAAATTCTTCCATACAGGCACCGGAGTGTGGCAAGTAGGGGATTTTCATTGTAACTTCATTGCAGTGTTAATATGACTAATAAATAAACTTTAACGGCAATTAAGAATGGGCAACCAATGCTGGCCTATCCAAGTGAAGCCCACAGCTCATGAAAAAACATTTTAAAAAATATTTCTATAAATTGTACAGTACTTACTCAGGAAATCATTGAAAAGAATATTTGAACGGTTTGACAGTGTTATTCAGATGGTGAACAATCAGGAAATGATTTGTTGCCTAAGCAAGAACTTGACATTCCCTCATCTAAAAGAATCCAAATTTTATTATTCTTTACAAAAGATATGTGTATTGCACAAGAAAATATCCATCAGCCCTGATATGGCTATTTTTAGTTGATTAGATAAAATGAAGAATAGTCTTGACAGGTTTAAGGGAACAGGCTTGTTCAGTATGTTCTGTGAAACTACGTCATGTTTGCCAGAAAGATGCGGGCTAATGGAATTACAAAAGAGGGAAGATCTGTGATATAATTTCCACCCTTTATGTTGGCAAAAGTAACAGGATGGAGTAAGCCATACAATGTGTAAAGTTTTTGCAAGAGAACATTCTGATGTTGCCTGATGCTTTCTGCTGTAGCTCCATAAATGTAACTGATAAAAAGTACTCTAGTGATATCAGGGGTATGAACTGTTTGTGTCAGGAACATTGCAATTTATATCACATATTCTCATTAACTGCGACTTTTACTAAAAATATCCACTGACTGAAATCTGTTTCCTGAATAAACTGGAATCTGCCTTTGTTGAATGAACAGAGTGAGAATGATTTTCCCACTCTTATAAAAACACAAAGATTTGCATTTATACTGTTGTCTCCACATCCTCAGGATACCCCAAAGTGCTTTACAGCTAATGAAGTATGTTGGGGCAAAATTTAACCAGGTGACTGGGGTTTAATTGAGAGTCTTGCATCACCTCCACTGGGAAAGACCTGCCATATTAAGGACCACAGGGATGGAACTGCCAGTCAGTCAGAGGGTGGCAGCTCTCTGCTGTGCTGATGGTGCTGTCAGGAGCAGTGATGGCTCCTGGCATTGGATCCACTAGAACATTGATCACACATGAGTGAGGGAGGGGAGGAGGTGGCAGGCTGGCAGTGAGGGACGGTGGGGGTGGTCAGGAGGAAGGGCAGGACTCCATTTTCAGCATGTCTCCATTTTCCGTGTTCCTCAAATGGGCATTGCAAGCCTGACACTGAGAGCCTCTTGGGTTAGCTTTTCAGACTCCCTCTGTGGTTCTGCACTGCCCAACTGTGGTTGAGGAATGAGGCCCTTAATTGGGCATTAATGGTCTGTTTAAAGAACCGCAGTTGGCACTAGCATTGGGGTAAGCCAGCCATAAATTATAGGGAAGAGGAGTCAGGGAACCTAAACCACACCTCCTCGCTCAGGGTTGGGCATTAAATTGTGCCCATGGCATGCAGTCACTATTGTGTCACAGGAATCATGGCTGCCAATGTGTGCACAGCAAGATTCCACAAGTAGAGTTAATGCTTTCCAAATATTGTTTTCTATGATTTGCACTGAACGATTTCAAGTCATACCAGAGGATTATGTGGCACGAGGTCAACTGTAATAACTACGTCATTGGTTTGTGTCTGCCACATATTTCCTGTCCCTCATCATTCTATACAAACATAAGGGCGTTCAGGATAAATTCCTCTCTGAATTTCTTAATGCTTTAAACATTTCAATTACTCAAGTTCACACTTGCATTATCAGCCTAGAGAAACTCAGTACAGTTCTATGAAATTGATGTGCAGGAACAACAGGAGTTGGGAAAATATGCATCAATACTTTAACAAGCAAAGGCTGAAATCAAAATTCCCCCATGCAGTTATCCTTTAGTTGCCTTTCCAACATTGTAGTTTACAGATTAATAAAGGCTGCATGTAGTCATCCAGACCCAATGGGTGCACACTTGTCATTAATTAGAATTGCATGTTCATAGAATCCCTACAATGCAAAAGGAAGCTATTTGGTCCATCAAGCCTGCACTGACCACAATTGTACCCAGGTCCGATTCCTGTAATCTCACACGTTTACCCTGCTAATCCCCCTGACACTAGGGTCAGTTTAGCATGGCTAATCAACCTAACTCACACATCTTTGGAGTGTGGGAGAAAATTGGAACACCCAGAGGAAACCCACGCAGACACAGGGAGAAAGTGCAAACTCCACATACAGCCAGGTCCCTGGTGCTGAGAGACAGCAGTGTTAACCATTGTGCCACCGTGCCATCCATAATTCAAATTCTATTCCTTGATGTGCGACAAATGGTAAAGCATTGGCTCAGGTTATCATTGAGTGAGATATTTAAATCTGGGCATCATCTATTCAGATTGGATGTGAAAGATCCCACTGCACTATCCAAAAATAAGAGGGACAGTTTTCTCAGTTTCCTGGTCCATATTTATCTCTTAGCCAACATATTGCCTAGTCATTATCCTCTTATGGCAGCTTGCTGTGCACAACTTGTGCATAAATTTGCATAAGTTTGAAATGACACGACGGTTAGCATTGCTGCCGCACAGCCTCAGGGACCTGAGTTCGATTCCCAGCTTGGGTCACTGTCTGTGTAGAGTTTGCACATTCCCCCAGCGTCTGCATGGGGTTCCTCCGGGTGCTCCGATTTCCTCCCACACTCCAAAGATGTGTGGGTTAGGTTGATTGACCATACAAAATTGCACCTCAGTGTCCCATGATGTGTATGTTAGAGGGATTAGCGGGTGAATGTGTAGGGTTGTGGGAATAGGGTCTGGGATGGGATTGTTATCAGTGCAGACTTAATAGGCCAAATAGCCTCCTTCTGCACTGTAGGATTCTATGATTCTATGAAATGAACAGCCACATATCCTATGCCACAACAGTGACAGCATTTCAGAAGTTCTTGATTCACTATAAAGCATTTTGAAATGTCCTGTAAGTACAAAATGTGCTATCTAAATGTACATTCTTTATTTTAATATAAAGCAGCTTCATCATGACGTTCTGCAGTTGTTGTAGCAAATTAACTATGGACCAGGAAACTGTTATATCCGCATTCTTATTTGTCAGCAGTCACAGTGAAGCTCAGGATCCTTTCCTAATTCTGTCACCAGTTTGTTCATATAAAAATGATATATGTACAAATTGACTGTGGAAAATGTATTGAGTGCATGCATACATCACTATATATCTATATATAAAACATGTTATTTATACATTATGTTACAGGAAATGGAGATTCAGGTGATAAATTTATGTAGTTTCTTTTTCTACAACACCGTGAAATGATGACTTAAGACAGAACAAGACTAAAATCTGTATTCTAGAAATGAATATTTCACCTTGAAATACATGTTATGTAGATTTTGGTTGTGATTTCAGAGGGATTCAAGAACACCTCAGCCTGAATTTTCCATTCTGCAGACCAAGTGGGCTAAAAAGTTGGTGTGATGCCTTCTAGGCAGTTGCAGATCATATGAACTGTGATAACCCCCATGATTTCATTGGGTATCACTGATTAACCCACACTGCAAGATTCTTTGAATATGAGCTCCTTGTGGATTGGTAATTTACCTCACTAGGGGGACCTTGTGCTCCGAGCCCAGGATAAAGCAGAGCCCTGAGTGGGTCCATTATGATATTGCCCTAGTTGGGATCCCTTTGTGTTCACCACAGGTTCTGGTTTTGCTTTATCTTATTTTGTGCAATAAAGCACTGTTGCTTCACAGCTTACTCCTGGAGTTATTATATGAATTCATGTAAGTTCATGACTTGTATAAGCTATTGGTTTGTCAGTTAATTAATTATGCTTCAGCAAGGAGCATGGTAAATCTCATGGCCATCTGGTTAGGGATTTGTCTGCTCACCATTATCTATGGGATCAAAGGTACTAGCACCATACTTAAATGGCACATTTTCTTTTTCATTCTCACGAGATGGGCATCGCTCGCTGGGCCAGCATTTATTGCCCATCCATAACTGCCCTCCATTTCAGAGGGCATTTGAGAATCGACCACATTACTGTGGCTCTGAAGTCACATGCAGGCCAGACCAAGTAAGGACTGCAGATTTCCTTCCCTAAAGGACATTGGTGTATCAGATGGGTTTTTACGACAATCAACAATGGTTTCGTGGTCATTATTAGATATTTAATACCAGATTTTTTATTAAATTCAAATCTCACATCTGCTGTGGTGGGATTTGAACCTGGGTCCCCAGAGACCCCGGGGTCTCTGAATTACAAGGCCAGTGAAAATACCACTCGTCCACTGCCTCCCACTGCCTTCACAGACATTCACTGTAGCCCTGGTGTTCTGTCAGACAGTTAATTCATGACACCAAAAAAATGTCAAAAGTATCAGCACCATGGTTCAGCGAGGCTTCCATGGCAATTCTCCTCCAGACTGTTGAGGAAAAGCAGGAAGTCCATTTTCCTTGGGTTGAGAATAGGACATCATCCCATCTCACCACATCAGCCTGGGAGGAAGTCATCAGTCAGCTTAGCAATGCCGAAAGAGATTGAATGATCTGATCTGCTCTCCCAGGGTAACTGAAGTTCCTACTCACTCCAAACATGGTCATAAGGACATCAGACAATCTATGGCTTAGAATCCCACAGGACCAGCAGATAGGACGGCAGAATTGGATAGGACCCAGCAGGCACAATAGGCAGGCAAGCTTTGTTCTTTCATCCCTAGTGCTTGTTAATGTATTTCACTATCCTTGTTCATGTATTTCACTATCTGCTAACTCTAAGTGGCCTTGAGAAGCTGGTGGTGAGCTGCCTTCTTGAACTGCTGCAGTCCATGTGATGTATGCGCACCCACATCACTATTTGGGAGGGATTTCCAGCATCTTAATCCAGTGTCTCTCATGGTGATATATTTCCAAGTCAGGATAATGATTGGCGGAGGGGAACCTGCAGGTCATTCTGCTCACATGTATCCATTCAGATGATAGTGCTTGTGGGTTTGGAAGGTGCTGTCTAAGGAACATTGCTGAGTTCCAGCAATGCTTCTTGTATCTAATACAGACTGCTGCCATTGTGCATCAGTGAAGGTGGGAGTGAATGTTAGTGGATGGGGTGTCAATCATGTGGGTTGTTTTGTTCAGGATTGCATCAAGCCTCTTCAGTGTTGTTGGAGCTGCACCCATCCAGACAAGTGGAGACTATCCCATCTTAGTCTTGACTTGTGCCTTGTAGATACTGGAAGTCAGAAGATGAGTTACTCGCTGCAGAATCCCTAGTCTTTGACCTGCTGTTTTGGAATCATAGAATCCCTATAGTACAGAAGAAGCCTTTTGGCCCATCGAGGCTGCACCGACAACTATCCCATCCTATCCCCATAACCCCACATATGCTAATCCCCCTGACACTAGGGGCAATTTGGTATGGACAATCAACCTAACCCACACATTTTTGGACTATGGGAGGAAACCGGAGCACTCAGAGGAAACCCACGCAGACACAAGGAAAATGTACAGACTCCACACTGACAGTGACCCAAGCCGGTGCCTGGTGCTGTGAGGCAGCAGTGCTAATCACTGTGCCACTGTGCCACCTTGTTATAGCCACAGTGTTTATAAGGCGAGTCCAGTTCAATCTCTCATCAATGGTAATCCCCAGGATGTTGACAGTGAAGATTTGAGTCATGGTAATGTCAAGAGGCAATGGTTACATTCTCCCTTGTTAGAGATAGTCATTGCCTGGCACTTGTATGGCCTGAAGGTGTGGCCTGAATGTTACTTGCCATTTGTCATTCCAAGGCTGGATATTATCCACATCTTGTTGCATTTGGGCATGGAATGTTTCAGTATCTGAGGAATCATGGATGGAACAAACCTCCTCCCCTTTCTGGCCTTATGATGGAGGGAAAGTGGGTTTTTTTTTAATACCATCAAATATAGTGCCCCATCTACACTATTCCTACCACTGATGAGAGCCCTCACTACATAGAATCGGAGTAATATATGGAATGGACTGAATGGTTTAGAATAGGCCAAACTCTACACAATAATTACATTGTTTAGAATGGACCATTACATACCGTAGGGCTCATTGGAGTAGGCCTCATTATAAAGAATAAACCTCTTTGTATCGAATAAACCTCATCATACAGAATAGGTCTCAATGTGCGGAATGGATCTTGTGATATGGAACAGGCCATATCATAGGAAAAAGGCATCATTATATGGAATTGTACCTCATTATATAGAATCGGTCCTGTTCTATAGAATGGGACTCATTATGCAGACCAACATTCTCTGTGATTGTGGTTATTAACTTGCTTGAATTATTCTCCCAGTGAAATTCCTGACCTTGTCAGAGTGTTAGTAACAAGAAAATAAAGTGCTGATACACAGCTTTATCAGTTCCTCAGAAAATCATAATCATTTTCTGAAAGGGAACATAATCTGTACCTTGAGGGCTATTTTCAAACAAACTGCCTCCCTGGAGATAAACTCATTGGATTGAGTCAACATTATTAACAGAGAAATAGTAAATGTCAGGCAAATATCTTGAATAAAGTTCTAGAAACTTTGTTATCAATAATATTTGTAACATGCAATATCACTGATAACCCATTCCCGTTATTCCACACCCAACCATGTGGCATTCATGTCAATATTATTTTAATTTTTCTTTGGTGACAATTGAATGGAGATGTTAAACTTGTGTTGTTTTTGTATTCAGTCAGGTGGTGGTGTAAAGAAAATATTTGGGGTTTTTTGTTTTGAAGAAACATGGCCTTTGACTTTATGACCATTGATCAGATTAGTCAGAAGTGGCTGAAAGATCTTTAAAGAATTCCTTTAAATTGGAATTGGAGTTCCAGGTCTGACTTTCAGTATTTCAGGGAAGGGCTAAGGCCACAAAGATTGGTAGAGGTTTGGAACTCTATTCCACAAATGGCAATTGATACTCAAATAGTTGCTCATGTCAAACCTGAGATAAATAATCTTGTGTTAAGCAAAGGTATTAAAGGATATGGGCCAAAGGCAGATGTATGGACTTGGGCCACAGATCAGCCATGATCTGAATAGTGGAACAGCCTCGAGAAGACTGAACAGTCTATTCCTGTTCCTCTTTTCTAGGAAACTTTTTGCCTTGAACCAATTAAATCTCCATTATTAGTGCTGCAGAAGTGGTCAGAAGGGGAGGTCATTATGGGAAATCCAAGTACAAGAAGGAAAAGCTTAACACACATACATAATGGGTAGAATTCAATGCCTGTCAAGTGGAGTGTTTGGAGGAGGAAAATGCATATAGTTGGTGGAATGTCCTTCCCACCTCCACCCAAACATTTAATGCTAACTTAAGGGGTCTTATCTTGTCACACTGGTATTCTAGCAGCTCGGACATACTAATTGCCACAGGGAAGGTTGAAAAGCAAACAGTGTCAGGTCTGCTGACAAGCTCTCAGGGTGGTATCAGTGTGATGTTTGTTGGGGGTGGTGGTATAGAATTCCTCTTTCAAAGGCGGTCAGTGCCAGATTGAGATACCCAGCATTAGGAAGAGGGATTCCCATCCAGCAATCTCCCACCTGACCAGCACCACTAATCTCATCAAGGGGGAGTACTCAAGATTCCACCAATTATTGCATTAATCCCCCGGCCCCAAAGGTGTAACAGTGTTTGAAGATTTTTAGAGAGTATATCTTACCATGCTCTGATCCTAACCTGCAACATACTTTGTAGATTAACTCTCCATTTCACAATAATGCATGTCTTTCAGAACTTGAGCTATATTCCTTGACATTTGGGGTAATAAACATCCCATTTTGCAAAGCCCACCTTGCAAAACCCTAACTCTTTTTTATCAATAAGAGTTCATCTTTCACAGAAGTGCATACCTCACAGAACCCTACTCTTAACACTTGGCACAGGTCATAACAATTAGCTCCAGACAGGACATGGAGCCCAGGGATTTGAAAGAAGCAAACCTGCACAGTGGAGGCTGCTGTCCAAGTTGAAGGGGGTGAAACTGGACATAGATGGAGACTCAAAATGAGCAGATTACGCTGTTCAACCATTATACACTCCCTCCCAACTTTTATTTCTGTAGATTTCACTGGAATTGAATATTGAATTTGTTGTGTAACAGTCAAAGGCAAATTTTTCTCTCTTCATCCACGTCCAATTTCACAGCCATTGGATGGAAGAACTTTTTAAGAATATAGAAATGAGAATTGACTATGCAATTCCTCAAAAAAGCTCAGCTGTAGAATAAGATTGTGACTGGCCATCCCCCTCAGGTCCACTTATCTGCTCAAACCCCATATCCCTTGTTTACCTCTGCGTCCAAAAAAATTTATCCATCATGAATATACTCACCAGTAAGCACTCCCAATCCTCTGGCATAGAAAATGCCAATGATACACACCCTCCGAATGCGGAAATTTCTCCTAAATGGCTGATGCCTTATCCTGAGACTGTGACCCCTCATTCTAGACTCTCCAGCAAGCTGAAACAACCACTCAGAATCCACAATGTCAAAAGAAGTTTTATATGTTTTAAAGGGATAATCTCTTCTTCTGAGAGTATGGGCCCACTCTACTTGACCTGTCCTCGTGGGGAAGTCTTCTCATCCCAGGAATCAATAGATAATCATTCATCTGATGATCATGATCAGGCTAATCCCAGGAAAGCTGCTCAAACTGTAATTAAAACAGGTGGAGCCAAAAAATACCATCGAACCTCTATCCTCTTATCTGAATTAAGATTTGCTGGCAATGGGTGGACAGTTCAGAAACGCCACTTAAATTTTAAAGTGACAGCAACCATCATGCTCCCACTACCTCTCCCCCCAAGTCCTCCCCCCCTCATTCCCTCGTATCATAATTCTTGGTAAGGTCATAGAATTACAACAGAACAGAAGGAGGCCATTTGTCTCATTGAGCCTGTACTAACAACAAGCCCACACAGGCTCTATCCCCACATATTTACCCCGCTAATCCCCCTGACAGTGGAAGCAATTTAGCATAGTCAATCAATCTAACCCTCACATCTTTGGACTGTGGGAAGAAACCAGAGCACCTGGAAGAAACCCACACAGACTGTCACCCAAGGCTGGAATTGAACCTGGGTCTCTGTGTCGCCATGCCACCACTTAAAGCCTTATATTGTACAAATTGACTGCTGCACTTTGCTGCTTTGCACAGTGACTACCCTTCAAATACTTTGTTAAGAACTTTGGGTCATCCTGAGGTGGTTAGTGAAAGATCTCACATATTATAAGTCCTTTCTTTCTTTAATCAATTCAGCAGCGCTAGAAAAAATGGATAAATTCTTGCATCTTAGTTTTAAAGTCAAAACAGAATTTTACAATCCCTCCACTCATCAAGACTTTCCAGTCCCACTGAAGTCAGTGGAGTTTTGAACAGCTGGTTGCATTCTGACTCCACACCCGTCATGGCGGGGCCATAGCATTCAGCTGAAGGTTTGCAATTCTTTGTCTCTGGCCTGTCATGATGGCTAAGGGAGCGACTTGGTCCCTCTATCTAAGGAAAGATATACTGGCATTGAAGGCAGTCCAAAGAAGGCTCTCATAGCTGATCACAGATATGGAGGGATTTTCTTATGAGGCAAGGTTGAGCAGGTTTGGCTCCTATTCATTAATGTCCAAAGAAATGAGAGGTGACCTTATTGAGCCATACAGGATTATCAGGGAGCTTGAACAGGGTAGATGGTGAGAGCCTATTGCCCCTTGTGGGAGAGTTTAGGACCAGAGGGCATAATCTCAGAGCAACAAGTTACCCACTTAAGACAGAAATGAAGAGAAATCTTTTATGAGTGTGGTGCAGAGAGATATAGGGGCTGGATCATTAGTTATGCTCAAGGCTGAGACAGACATATTTTGAATCAGTAAATGAATCAAGATTATGGGATAAGGTGAGAAAATGGAGTTGTGAACAATTGTATCAGCTCCGTTCTAATCTCATTGAATGGCAGAGCAGACTTGATGGACTGAATGGCTGTCTTCTCCTAGATCTTAAAGTGTGTGCAGCCAAGAGAGTGGGAAACTAAATCGTGGGTCAGTCCAGGACTTTGAAGTTTCAAAAGCAAAATGCTAAAGGCAGTCAGCATTGTAATTTGCCCTTTAAGTAGTTCTTGGTACCGTTGAAAGCCTTATTTAACACTGCAGTACTGAGTGAGGGACGCTGTTAGCTGCTATGCTCTAACGTAAAGTAGCAATCAACCCAGCTACGATGCTGACCATGAGAAATGAATTCTATTGTACACTGATATTATTTTAGTGGAGCCGTGAAAATAATTCATGGAGCCTTTGCCTGGGCCAACTTTTCCATACAGCCACTATTCCCTAAAAATATTTTCACTCTAAAGTGAACAACAGCCAGACGTCCTGTATAAAGCCAGACGCACAACAGAGAGAAAAAAAACACAACAAAGATAACTCCTCATAGTGTCTGAGCAGAGTAACCAAAAGAAGCAAGTAAGGGAAATTCCTAACAGAGGTTCTTGTGATGGTAACAACTGTTCGCTTCAGGGACAGATGTTGATACAGTTTCTTCACTGGAGACTGAATGATTAAATTGAGATGATTTTAGCCATTTAAAAGAGACTCGGGCCTGCATTTTACTGGGACGGGGGTGGACTGCTTATCCGTCTGGAAGGAAAGTTGTCCGGCAGTTGACGCATAGGAAAGAAGCCTGTTTTGCAGCCAGAACGTGTTCAGGAAGGGCCAGACTATGAGAATGGGACTGACAACCCTCAATGACCCTTAATGAGTTGTCAACAAAGAGTTGTCAGCCTATCTGATTGGCTAACAGCTCCGGCAGTCTTGAAGCCAGAGCTCAGTAGTTGGCACCGCTGGGATTGCAAGATAGAGCACGAAGGAGAGCGACGGCTTCCAAAGAAAGGTAAATCCCAGACTTACAGCGTGCGAAAATAATTTGTGGAGCCTTTGCTTAGATCAACTTTTCCGTACAGCCACAATTCCCTAAAATTATTTTTACACCTAAATGAACAACAGCCAGACATCTTGCATACCAGACACACAACAGAAAGAAAATCACAACAAAGATAATTTCTCATAGTGTCTGAGCAGAGTAAGTAAGAAAAACAAATGAGGAAAATTCCTCACAGAGATTCTTGTGATGGTAACAGGGGCAGGATGCAGAATCCCGAGAGAGCAGAGAAGTGAGAGGCCAGGTTCTTAGAAACAGTTGTAGGTGTGGGGTGACATCCTGGAATTTTCCCCCAATGCACACTGGTTCCTTCCATTCTTTCCCACCTTGTTTCATCCAGGCCTTAAAACTGGCCTACCATCCCTGCCTGTCTGTCCACATCGAACATATTGTGATATGGGTAGCATATTATTCTGGTGAATAGGCTTGCTGGCAAACAAGTCTAATCCTATCTTTCATTATTTATTTAAATACGTCATTAAACTAGAAAGAGTGCGGAAGAGATTTACTAGGATGCCACTGGGACTTGATCTTTTGTGGTATAAGGAGAGGCTGGATAGACTGGGACGTTTTTCTCTGGAGCGTAGAAGGCTGAGGGGTGATTTTATAGAGGTCCATAAAATAATGAGGGGCATGGATCAGCTAGATAGTCAATATCCTTTCCCAAATGTAGGGGAGTCTAAATCTAGAGGGCATAGGTTTAAAGTGAGAGTGCAGAGATACAGAAGTGTCCAGAGGGGCAATTTTTTCACACAGAGGGTGGTGAGAGTCTGGAACAAGCTGAAAAAGGTAGTAGTAGAGTTGCGTACAATTTTGTCTTTTAGATGGTTACATGAGTAAAATTGGTACAGCAGGATTTGGGCCAAATGCAGGTAATTGAGATTAGTTTAGGGGTTTAAAGAAAGGCACGGCATGGACAAGTTGGGCCAAAGAGACTGTTTCCATCCATGTTTAAACCTCTATAAATCTATGGCGGGGTGATCTGCCAATTTCAATGCCTGCCCACCTAGTGGATTATGTGAGTCAACTCGGAAGTGGTATATTAGCCGCCTGACACATTTTACCTAACTCCATTAGTTAGGTAAAATTAATAGCTGGAAACATACATAGTTGGTGGGGGCATCTGAAACTTGGCCCTTGATAGCTGATAGCAAAACAAAACAAAAAAATACAAGAATGAGCAAAGGAGAAAAATTTTGCTGCACAATCATTTAAAACCCTTTATCACTCCCTGATTAGGCCCCTACTGAAGAACTGGATGGCATTTTCTGCTCTTCCTCCACGCTGCGTTTGGAAGTAGAGATAGGTATGAGGAAGGTGTGGATCTTACCATCTTCCTAGCCTCCATCCCGATTAAGTCCATAATGGGAAATCCCTTGAGTGACCTTCCCATTTTGCTGCCAATTCAGGCTCTTAAATGGACGAATAATGATGATAATCCTGTAGAAGACCTGCTGGTGACCTCTTAACTGACCAATTGGCACACAATACCTGTAGCTGTTCCAAGAAGAAGACAACTGGGGTTCCTTTCAACTCTTCAGCCAGTGGCTAAGACCCCCAGTGCCCCATAAAATTATGTCCAATTCTCAACCAGTATACATTGGGAATAATGTCAAAACTTTATGGCATGGAGTAGGTTTACTGGAATGATTGGATAAGGTACTTTAATCAAAGAAAGTCTTAAATTCATAAAGCACCTTTCATATCTTCAGGGCATTTCAAAGCACTTTACAGCAAATAAAGTACAATGTATGTTGCAAGAATAGAAAAACTGAGGTTTTTTTTCTTAGTGCAGAGAAAGTTAAAGGGCCAGTTTAATAGAAGTCTTAGAAATTATGGGTTTGTAGGGAGGTGTATGGAGGGAGAGATTGTTTCTACTCTGTGGTGAGTTGGCAATCAAAAGACAAAGATTTATGACTCCAAAGTTGAGGTAAAGAAGAGGGCGTTTTTTAATGCAACTTATTGGTGTGATCTGGAATGAGTTGTCTATGAAGGAAACAGATACAGCAGTGTCTTTGTAGCAGGAATATGATATTTGCTTAAAAAGAAGAGGGCTTAAAAATAGCAAGGGAGTGGAATTAAATCAATTACTTTGTCAAATAGCCAGCAGAGGTACAGTGGAACAAACTGCTTCCTTCTGTATTTTATGACTCCATTCCAAAGATGTGCAGATTAGGTTGATTGGCCATACTAAAATTGCCCCTTAGTATCCTGGGATGCTTAGGTTAGAGGGATTAGCAGGTAAAATACGTAGGGATACGGGGGTAGAGCCTGGGTGCAGATTGTGGTCGGTGCAGACTCGATGGGCCAAAGGGCCTCCTTCTGCACTGTAAGGTTCTATGATTCTGAACTCTCCATCTCACGTTATGATCATGTACTAGTATTCTGGGTCATTTTGCATCACCATGTTATATATCTCTCCTCAGAATAGACAAATATATCAAAATCAGTAATTTAATTTAACTCAGTTAGTATCATCGAATTCCCCACATGCTGATGCTAGAATATATATTCCTTTATGTTGGATTTGTCTATTTTGTTTGCTATGATTGGAGATCTGCAATGAAATGTTAGATGAATTGTCTTCATCTAACAGCTGGTGATCCACATGCACTTCGATTGTCTATTGGTATTTAGAATCAAAGAGTATTTTACAGCACCAAAGAGATCATTTAACCTCTTAGTTTAGGTTGAGTGAGATATCCTGATTCCAAATTAGTTCCCTGGAACTTAAATATTGCAGTATTCTAATGGATTACTGGGCTCTCAGCCAAGCCTCATTATGTATTCTTGGCTGAAATTTCAAACGTCCACTACAGTACCTGAGCTTCATTGAAAACTTTGCTTTATTGAGAGCTGTGGCTCTCTGATCCCTTCTGACAATTACACAACAATATGCTAAAGAGACAAAACCAGAAAATGCTGGAAAATCTCAATAGGTCTGACAGTATCTGTGGGGAGAGAATAGAGCCAATGTTTCAAGTCTAGATGACCCTTCATGAGAGCTCTGACAAAATGTCATCTAGATTCAAAATGTTGGTTCTATTGTCTCCCCACAGATGCTGTCAGATTTACTGAGATTTTCTAGTATTTTCTATTTTTGATTCAGATTCCAGCATCCACAGTATTTTGCTTTTATAATAAACTAAAGAAGGTTCATGTGCTTACAGTTTCCACCACTGATGCTTTAAAAGCTCGGGATGATTGACACTTTTATTGGCTAATTCTATTCTTTTCAAGAGTCTGGCAGATCATGTGAGGCTTTAAATCCAAAAGTTGAGCATAGTGATGATGATTTCAGATTGATTTCCGAACTGGCTACATTACCAAGTTTCAAATACATTCAAGTACAGTCTGCTTTATATGGAGGGTGGGTTCTCCTTCTGTTAGTGAGTCACTGGCATGGAATATGAGAGAAATTATCTAAGATAAAAACCCAGAAACCTTACTACCGGAAGGACGTGGAGACTCTGGAGAGAGTGCAGAGGAGGTTTACCAGGATGCTGCCTGGTATGGAAGGTCTGAGTTACGAGGAGAGATTAGGCAAATTGGGACTGTTTTCCTTAGAAAGACGTAGACTTAGAGGAGATCTCATAGAGGTGTACAAGATTATGAAGGGGATAGATAGAGTAAACAGGGTTAAGCTTTTTCCTAGGATGGACTCAAATAGCATGAGGGGTCACAGGCTTAGAGTGAGGAGGGTAAGGTATAATTTGGATGCTTGAGGGAGTTTTTTCACACAGAGGGTGGTGGGGGTATGAAATGCACTGCCAAGTGGTGGAGGCAGGTACTCTGGAGTTATTTAAGAAATACTTAGATGGGCACATGAACAGAATGGGAATGGAGGGTATAGAAAACTGATTTAAAATAGGGATCATGAGCCTTGGGAGTCCCTGGGAAGTGTGTAAATAGATGATGATATTGATGTACTTGTTTTTATCCTACAGGTGCTTTGGTCCACCTTGTTGTCTAACGAGGGGCATACACGCGATGGGTCGTGAGAGGGCTGCTCTTGGATTTTTTTCGAGAGTATCCTAGTGCTTCACATCGTTAGTGTACGCTTGACCTGGACCATTTGATGGGCAACACGACAGCTCAGTGACTATCGCTGTGCTGTGCAGATACATGGATTTGGGCCTGTGTCTGTGGGAGTTTGCGCATTCTCCCCGTGCTTGCGTGGGTTTTCTCCGGGTGCTCCGGTTTCCTCCCACATCCCAAAGATGTGCTCTTAGGCTAATTGGCAAAACAAATTCTCCCTAAATTGTCTCAAATTTGGTTTTTAATCCATAGGTCTATAAACATGGACAGGGATCACTGGTAGAGGTGGGAACATCGGGGTGGCAGCACGGGCTCGTTGGGCCGAAGGGCCTGTTTCCCGTGCTGTTTTGTTCTTTGTTCTTTGCTTCATTCCTTTCTCCCCGTTCCTCACCATTTATTGTTGTAATGGAGCAGTCACATTGTGACTGCAATTGAGATTGAGTATTTGGTGTACATTTTATGGAAAACTTTAATAGAGACTCTTGTGGTAAATTTAGAGTTTGTTTCTAAAGTTATTAAATTTTCTCATGTTTTCTGCATGATGTCTGAGTCCAAAAGTTATTTTTTTTCCACTGGCAAAGATTAACTGATTAGATTTCCATTGAGATAATGATTGCAATTTTTGGGCTATTTGACTCATTTTCATGCAATTGGTCTTATTGGTGTAAAGAAGTGCATTTACCTTTTTATATATTACATAGCAATTTTTGTTGAAACTTTATTTGAAATCAGAGCAAGGTATAACAAAATGAACCATTGCCAGTACAGGTGTCAAAGAAAGCCAAGTTTTAAATAAAGAAGTTGATACACTGTGGTCATAGTGTGTTCACATCTGCAAGCTGCACTGCACTTCCATACCTGGACAGACATGAAGATGTATGACGACACTGGCGCTTGCGAACTCCTACTCTATGTCGCACATCATGTTGACTGGAATTATATCATCATTTTGTCATCACCACTGGGCCAAAGTCATGGAACAGTGATGTACAGTGTGGTACATCACACAGGCGGCAGCGCCTCAAGAAAGCAGCTCACTACCTCCTTGACAAGGGAAATTAAGAATGGACAATTTTTTTTTGTTCATGAGATATGGACGTTGCTGGCTGGGCCAACATTTATCGCCCATCCTCGAGGACATTAACAGTCAACCACACTGTTGTGGATCTGGAATCACATATAGGTCAGTCCAAGTAAGGATAAGAGATTTCCTTCCCTAAAGAACATTAGTGAACCAGATGAGTTTTTACACCAATCAACAATGGTTTCATGGTCATCTTTGACTTTTAATTCCAGATTTTTATTGAATTCAAATATCCGCATCTACTGTGCTGGCATTCAAACCCAGGTCCCCAGAGCATTGTCTTGGGTCTCTGGATCACTAGTCCAGCAACAATACTATTATGCCATCTCCTTCCTGAAAATGTTAGTCTTATCAACAATGACCATATCGTGTGAAAGAACTTAAAAAATGTGAGGCCCTTTAAACACCTGAATGCAGCTGACCAGATTAAATTTCATAAGTCATTCACTGTTTTGTTTAACTTTCAATCTGATCTGACTGGCAATCCTGCATGACTAGCAATGGTTAAAAGTAAATCACCCTCAGATTTCAAAGTATTCAGAGTCGATTGATTGTTTTGTGCAAATTACTTTTTAGGACATAGAATGTGAGTAATTTGAAACATGACATATGGTTTGTGGGGTGTGCTTGGGAGAGACAAGTGACTTTAGAACTATCATTTCCAATGTTCTACACCATCATGGTTTGTCATGGTGGCATCTTTGGTTCTGCTGTAAATTAATTGATGAGATTGCCATTATTGCCCAAAAGCTCCTCGTCATTGTATCTGGGTGGGAAATGGTGAAATAGATTGTTAATTTTTTATCTAGCAATTCTATCTTCCATGTATGGTGTTGCAGTGCATGAAGTGTGAATTCTCAGCAAAATGCAATATGCTTTACACTAAAGTGATTGTTCGCCTTCATGAATTTGTGTCATGGAAATCTTAACAAAAGGGTTCTTGCGAAATCCACACGCACTAAATGTTTAATATCACTGATCTTACAAGCATCTATTATAGTCACATCAAAATCAGTACTTAATATCTCTACAGCCCATTAACTACAATTTACTTGATCTACTGCCAGCGTCTTGAATGTGAATTCCCCACATTTTGCAGCAGAAGGGGATGTGCTTTACAGTTGTTCCCACTTCCTTATTGACTCACCTGATACTTGCATTAAACTTATCTTAAAAGGGAGTTTTAAACTTCAAATTGTATTTGAGAACCCTGTTGCTTTGCATTCTTTGGATGCAATTCTGGGACCAGTTTTTAAACTTTGCTTGATCTGTTAACCATAGCTAACCCTATCTGAAGCTGGAATAACCTAAACTCTGCAGAGAAACTAGAATATGTGGGCGGCATGGTGGCACAGTGGTTAGCACTGTACCTCACAGCGGCAGGGACTCAGGTTCAATTCCTGTCTCAAGTCACTCACAGGATGAAGATTGCACATTCTCCCTGTGTCTGCATGGGTTTCCTCCAGGTGCTTCGGTTTCCACATACAGTCCAAAGATGTGCAGATTAGGTTGATTGGCCATGCTAAATTGACTCTAGTGTCAGGATTAGCAGGGTAAATATGTTGGTTTACGGGAATAGGACCTGAATGGATTGTGATCAATGCGGACACAATGGACCAAATGGCTTCCTTCTGCACTATAGGGATTCTACAATTTTATGCAACAACTTACCTGCAAACACAGAGCTTATTTTTGCCTGTTACAGTTCTCTAAAACAAAACCTTGTATCTATGGAGATTTTTATCAAGCTTGTCACTAAACCAGTGAGTCGGAAATTCATGCTCCACTCCAAATATTTCAGCAGGGAAACCAGGGAGTTCTACATTATCACATGTGTTGGTTTTTGGATAAAGCATCCAAACTGATGCCTAGTTTGCCCTCTCAGCACGGCTGATATTGGTAGTATGAGGCACTGCCCATTTTGTTTGTGAAAATATTGATTTTTCAACTTTCAATCAACTGAAAGTTTTGCAATTTGAGCTGAGACAGAGAAAACTGCTTAAAAATATAAGACCACATTCCAAGGTGGAAGTGAGAAACAACAAATCACACTCAGGGGAGTGTGAAGAGAGAATTATTTCCTATAATCCAGACACCTATTGAAATTCATAACTGCCTAAGTCAGAGATTTAAAAATGTAGAATACTGGATATTAAAATAATAGTTACTACAGACAGAATCACAAAAAATCTCTTGGAAATACACAATGGATGAAGTATTTCAAAGGAAGGCTGCCAGCCAATAGAAAGAAATTGCTAATAACGTTGGCAGAATTCAGAAAGTCTTCACTGGAGAAAACAGACTGAAGGCAGTTCTGTTTCCCACTCTCTCTTTTGAAATAATAGTGTTGTCATTTCTAGCAGAAATGTACCAGCAAACTGAGATTTTATGGTAACTGCAACATCTTCTACATCTGATCTCAGTGAGATGTCAAAGAAACTAGCAAACCTAAAACAGCTACAATGTTTAACATCTACATCTCAAGGGCATCCAAAGGATACCTAATTGTATATTTTTGCCCTTTAATTGGATTCCAACCCCTTCTTTTTCAGATATATATGCATGTGTTTGTATGCGTGCATGTGCACATGTGCATCTTAATGGCCGCATAAGGGCCGAATGCTTGATGTCACATTTTCATTATCGTTCTTGGGTTTAGTCGTTAATAATTTTGCTCTTTCTTTGACTCAAGTAAACCCTGTTTGATAGGCTTCTTATTGGTCACAGGTTAAATAGTTGACTATGTTCTGATTTGGAAAAGGGCATATCCTCATGAAAAAGAGCAACCAAAAGAGATTGTATACAGAGGTATCAGTTCACCCCTTCCCACCTGGTCATAACAAAGGTTCTACGACTAACTGAGGGAGATCCCCAAAGCAATATTTGTTGCTCAATCAACATTGCCAGAAGTGGATTATGTAGGGGAGGTGATGTCCTAATGAAATTGTCGCTAAATTATTAATCCAGAAACTCAGCTATGTTCTGGGGACCCAGGTTTGAATCCCACCATGGCAGATGGTGGAATTTGAATTCAATAAATTCAAAATCTACTGGTGACTATGAAACCATTGTTGATTGTCAGAAAAACCCATTTGGTTCACTAATATCCTTTAGGGAAGGAAATCTGACACCCTTTCCAGCTCTGGCCTACATGCGACTTCAGATCCATAGCAATGTGGATGACTCTTAACTGTCCTTTGAAATGGTCTAGTAAGCCATTCAGTTCAAGAGCAACTAAGAATAGGCAATAAATATTAGCCAGTCAACAACACCCATGTCCCATGAATGAATAAAAGAAATTGGTGTTGGTTATCCAATTGCTTTCTGTAGAACCTTACTACATGAAAATTGGCTGCCACATTGCACCAGTGACCACACTTCTGAAAGTACTTCATTGGCTCTGAAGCTGTTTATAAATTCAAAAAGTCATTTAAATCCCCAAATAAATGTTTTGTTCTTTCTTTCAAAAAATACCTCAGCATCCTTCACACAACATGAATTAATCTGAAGTACAGTGACAAATAGGACAGTCATTTTGCATAAAATGAGATGCCAGAGAGGACAATCCAAATGGTATATTTTTGGTGTAGTTGATTACAGTTGGAATAGCAGGAGAGCAGAATAAGGAGAGGAGGCCATTCGTCTTCCCAAAATTGTTCCATCATTCATTCAGATATAGCTGATCTGTACCTTAGCTCCATCCACCTATCTTGATAAAACCCTGTCAATCTCAGGTTCTTAAAATGTTAATTGACTCCTGGCCTCAACAGCATTTTGCAGGGAGAAAAGTCCAGGTTTCCATAACAAAGAAGTGTTTGCTGTCTTCACAATCCAACAGCTTAGCTCTAATTTTAAATTCAAACCCTCTTAAAGTTCTTATTTGAATTCATCCTAGCTGTCTAAAGTCATAAAATAAAGACAAAAGCTTAGCTTCCATCTTGAGCATCTGTGACAAAGCAACGGTGTCTAAACACTGGAGTTTACAGTGGGGTGGCATGGTGGCAATATGGTGAGGACATCTGCCTCACAGCGCCAGGGACCCAGGTTCAATTCTGGCCCTGGGTCACTGTGTGTGTGGAGTCTGCACGTTCTCTGCGTGGGTTTCCTCTGGGTGCTCCAGTTTCCTCCCACAGTCCAAAGATGTGTGGGTTAGGTTGATTGGAAATGAAAAATTGCCTTGAGTGTCGGGGGATTAGCAGGGTAAATATGTGGGGTTATGGAATAGGGATTGTGATCGGTGCAGATACAAATGGCCTCCTCTGCAATGTAGGAATTCTATGACATACTTGAGACAGATTGGGAATGTCAATATTGGGCTAATGCTTTTGGGCTAATCTCTGTGTTAGGAACATTCAGAGAAAAATGTTGGAAATCTGAAATAAATGGAACATATATATGGCAGGTCCTTCAGCATCTAAAAAGTAATTCGTTTGAACCTTTAATCAAAATATTCTAAAAGTAAAGATTCTCCAGAACCAAAAGCATACCAACTAAAACCAGCCCTGGGATAGAAACAAGTTGCTTAATGCTGGAGAAATAGCCAGGTGAAGGGAAATTTTATATGTGCTATGGAACAAAACAGGGTGAGATTTTCATGATTGCTTTAGGATCAGAAGGATGTACATAGCAACAAGAATATGGACTCAGATTTTCTGCTCCTGTTATTTTTGGTTGGGAGGGGATAGGAGTGGGGGTGGGTGTGTGAGGTGGGAGTTTGGCAATGGGAGCAGAAAATCCCAGCACAACAGGCCCCACTTTCTGCCAATGATGTAATGCATTTCCCACCATGCAGTGAAGGGAACTTCATTTCCACTCATTTACATCTCACTCTCAGGTCTCCCTATAGCAATCATGCCCCCACATTCAAATATCTCCTCACAGTGGCGTGATGGTGCAACGGCATAAATAGAAAGACTTGCATCTGGTGAGCTAACCTCCGAGGGGAGTTGAAAGGTGAATGCTCACCTCACCGTGTGATATTGTTTCTTCAAAGGGGAGAGAGCACTAGCAATGGTCTTGGTGATGAAGCAACAGAAGCGAAGTGGCACTGAGCGGGGCTATGAGATGAGAGAAGTATCAGCAGAGACAAGGGAGATACCAGCAAAGACAAGGGAGGTGCCAGCAGAGACGAAGGAGATAACAGCAGAGACGAGGGAGGTACTGGCAGCAGCAAGGGAGGTACTGGGAATGGCAAGGGGAGTATAGGCAAAGGAAAGAAGAATAGCAGCAAAAATTACAGAGTATCAGCAGAGACACCAGTACCAGAAGAGACCAATGTACTGTGTCTGAGGGTACTGAGGCTAAAGACACCAGGCTATAGACACTCAGGCACTGGGGCTAAAGACACCAGGCTGTGGACACTCAGGCACTGGGGTTAAAGACACCAGGCTCTAGCACTTGGACTGGGACTAAAGACACTAGACTGTAAGCACTCGGGCATGGGGCTGACGGGCCAATGCACCAGGGTTGAAGGCTAAAGGCACTGCGACTACAAGAACAATGGACTTGGACCACAGAGGCAAAGACCTTGGGGTCAGAAGGGAAGCACCAGAAAGAAAAGACAGCAAATGACCATTTCTAGAGCTGCTTTCTTTTGCTGCTGGATCCTCACACTGGGAAGGGAAACCTGGGCTCATTTGGTAGGTGGGCGGCCAGTCACCATGGATTGACTGATCCACTCACATGTCGTGGGTTGCGGGGAGAGTGGGAGCCTGAAGACTCATAACTGTCAAAGACAAGTCTAACGGTGAGACGTGTGTGTAATAAAATCCTATTGCAGCTGAGGTTGTTTAGCTACAACTGGATTAAAATGTCTGTAGTCTGATTGCTCACTCAACTATGCCCATTAAATCTTTACTGTTGTGAATCCTGTGGAGAATTATTTTTCTAAGAGTCTAAATAAGTGTTCAAAAACCCATTATTGCCACTGGCAGGCTAAACAGAGCTTTCCAATCTACCATTAAACTTTTCCAAACACTGAGCTGGTGACTGACTTGGAGGGGAATATTTAGGTAGTGTTGTTCCCCAGTATCTGTTGTTCTTGTCCTTCTAAATGATAGTGGCTATGGGTTTGGAAGGTGCTGAACTTGGTGAGTTCTTGCAGTGCATCTTTTAGATGGTACACATTTTTTCCACTATTCATCAGAGTGATTGTGAAATCATAGAACCATAGAATCTTTACAGTGCAGAAAGAGGCAGTCCTGCGTTTTTGAGTCTGCACTGACTCTCCATAAGACCATCCAACCCCGGCCCTCCCCTCGGCCCTACCCTTCCCCGTAATCCTGTGCATTTACCATGACTAAGCCACCTAACCTACAAATCTAAGGGTAAATTTGCCATGGGCAATCCAACTAATCTACATGTAGTTGGACTGTAAGAAGAAACTGCAGACCCAGAGGAAACCTACATAGGCATGACATGAATGTAAAAACTCTATACATTCAGCCAAGGCCAGAATTGAACCTCGTCCCAGGTACTGTGAGATACCAGTTCTAACCATTGTGCCACTGTATCACTCAATCAAACAGGCTGCTTTGTCCTGGATGATATTGGTCTTCTTGAGTGTCGTTGGAGTTGCATTCATCCAGGCAAGTTGAGAGTGGCCCATCCCTCTCCTGACTTGCGTGCTGTAGATGATGAATGGGCTGTGGGGAGTCAGGAGGCAAGCTACTCGCCCCAGGATTCCTAGCCTTTGATCTTCTCTGGTTACCACAGTATTTATATGGATCGTCCTTTTCAGCTTCTGGTCAATGGTTATCCCCAGGATGTTGATATGGGGGATTCCGTGATGGTAATGCCATTGAACTTCAAGGAATGATGGTTAGATTCTCTCTTGTTAGAAATTTGATTTGATTTATTATTATCATATTATCATACAATGAAAAGTATTGTTTCTTGCCCTTTATACAGATGAAGCATACTATTCAGAGAGAAGGAAACAAAAGAGTGCAGAACGTAGTGTTACAGTTATAGCTAGGGTGTAGAGAAAGATCAGCTTAATGCAAGATAGGTCCATCCAGAAGTCTGATAGCAACAGGGAAGAAGCTGTTCTTGAGGCGGTTGATATGTGTCTTCAGACTTTTGAACCTTTTTCCTGATGGAAGAAGGTGGAAGAGAGCGAGTATGTTCTGGATGCATGGGGACCTTGATTATGCTGGCTGCTTTACCAAGGCAGCGGGAAGTGTAGACAGTGTCAATGGATGGGAGGCTGGTTTGTGTGATGGATTGGGCTACTTTCATGGCCTTTTGTAATTTTTTGTGGTCTTGGGCAGAGCAAGAGCCATACCAAGCTGTGATACAAACAGAAAGAATGCTTCCTATGGTGCATCTGTAAAAGTTTGTGAGAGTCGTAGCTGACATGCTAATTTTCCTTCATCTTCTGAAAAAGTAGAGATGTAAGTGGGCTTTCTTAACTATATTGTTGGCATGGGGGGACCAGAACAGGTTGTTGGTGATCTGGTCACCTAAAAAACTTGAAGCTCTTGTCCCTTTCTACTTCATCCCTGTTGATGTGGACAGGGCATGTTCTTCACTATGCTTCCAGAAGTCGAGGCAATCTCTTTCTTTCTGTTGACATTGAAGGACAGATTATTGTTATCGCACCAGGTCACCAGATTCTGTATCTCATTCCAATACTCTGACTCGGCGTTATTTGAGATCCGACCCACTACAGTGGTATCATCAGCAAACTTGAAAATCAAGTTGAAGGGGAATTTGGCCACGCAGTCATAGGTGTATATAATGGTCATTGCCTGACACTTGTGTGACAGGAATGTTACTTATTATTCACATTTCTCCTGTGACCACCTGCATGAGGAGCAGTACTTCAAAGTGTCATGGTAACCCTTGGACTAGTTGTGATAGAGGAAAATAATCACAGTGGTGTTGGCAGGAAAGTATCATGGACATTGTTTTATCAACTTCATCTTATCATCATTGGCCAATAAGCAATCCATTAAACATTCCAAACTGGACTCCACCCTGAGATACAGATTTTGCAAATGATTAGTTAAATATTTTGCTGGTGGAACATTAGTATTAAGCATTACAGCTTTAGCACAGCTTGAGTCTATAAGGACTTTAGGAACAGAGAGAGCTCTATATCAGAGTATATAAAATGTCAGACATTTTGATATTGACTGGATTATTTTTAGAGATCTTATATACACGAGATCAATGATTAAAAGAATGCATTAGATGATAACAGGGGATTTATCAGCCCTAATGCAGGCTACCAATAAAATCTGTCTTAAATTAACACCTATGAAAAATATTGATTAACTGCAGAACAACAGGAATGGAGCTTTATCTCATCAATTTGGATCAACTTTAAACTTTGATCCCAGAGGTTGAGGGTTCCACTGAATCATCAAAAATAAAATAAATGCATAAACTGCAGATGATGTCAGAAATGATGGATATGGTTCCAATATGACCAAAACTGAGAGAGAACAATACTGTTCAGACCATTTGATTTAGACCCGGATTGTAGAAAATCATACTTTTCAATGTAGCACAACTCTGACAAAAAAAGCATTTCATAAAGTAGAACAGTGAGGTTGTACTGATCAGAATCTCAAACCTATTGAAATGAGAAGCTGAGGTCTTTAAAACTCTGAAAGTTTTCATAGAGCAGCTACAGAGAGAGTGTTTCCAGCTGAGAAGAGCAAAACTAGAGCTCACCAAAAGATCAAATAGGGAATTCAGGAGAAACCTCTCCACTCAGAGTGTGGTGGGAATGTGGAACTCGCTACTACAGAAAGTGGTTGAAGCTAATAGGAAATGTGCAATTAAGAGGAGACTCAATAGACATATGAGGCAGAGGGGAAGTGAGGGTTATGCTGACAGGGTGAGATGAGGCTTGAGTGGAGCGTAAATGTTGGCATGGACAATGTGGGCTGAATGCTGTATCTTCTAGAATCATAGAATCCTACAGTGCAGAAAGAGACCATTCGGCTCACTGCATCTGTACTGACCACAATCCCACCTCGGCCCTATCCCCATAACCCCATGCATTTACCTTAGCTAGTGCCCCTGACACTAAGGGGCAATTTAGCATGGCTAATTCACTTAACCCGCACATCTTTGGAATGTGGGAAGAAATTGGAGCACCCAAAGGAAATCCATGCTGACATCAGGAGAATGTGCAAACTCCACACAGCCAGTGACCCAAGGTCAGAATTGAACCCAGGTCCCTGGCGCTGTGAGGCAGCAGTGCTAAGCACTGTGCCACCAGAATTTTATGTTTCACAAGCCGCCTTTTGTCAGTTTGAAGCTATACAATGGGTGGGATTTAATGCAGTCCATCATGACAGAAAACATGGCAGCCACACCTGCTTAATCAGAGTAGAGGTTTCTTGCCAGTCACCCCATGGTGGGAAGACCTCCCCCGATTAATTCTCAGTGTGGAAGATGCTGATGCAGGACTACTGGCCATTGACAGCAGGGTGTCAATTCTGCCCATAATGAAGCAACTGACATCCATTATCCCTGAGATCATTATAATTTAGTGGTGCCCCAGAGATTTATCAGGTGCAGCACAGCTTCCCTGTAGCCTCAGAATGTCACCTAACAAACTCAGTTTGCCAGTATCCTCTCAGAGAAGGTCCCTCTTTAAAAAGCATCCTGTCCTCTATCTGAGGACCCAGCATCCGGAAGGAGGGGCTGATGAAAGCAACTTTCCTGACCCCATCCCTCACAATCCTCCCCACCCCGTGACCCATGTCCCTGCCTCACTCACTCTTGCTCTGAGGTCCCTCAGCAATCCTGTGCCTCTGGTGAGTGTCATTTACTATCGCAATTCAAGAGATGGAATCTGTTTTTTGCAATAGGGACGATGTTGATATTGAACATGAAGTGTGAATGGACAATACTGAATGTACATACACCTCTGCCAGTTTATCTTTCTATGGAACTGGATGGAAAGGAAGCTCACAACATTGAGACAATAGCTTACCATGACTCTTAGAAACAACTCAAAAGACAGAATTTACTGGCTGTGCTAGGCCGAAAACCTGGAAAATCCCTCCTGGGTCAACAGATCTTTTCACGGTCCACCTCTCGCCTGTGTCAATTCCTATGGCAGGCAGGATGGAAAAATTCCCTCAAGTGTTTTACAGACAGTGGCTTAGTTTGAAATGCAATGATTCAACTCAAATCCTAACAACAGAAAACAGACAAATAATCTGCTTTTGATGGTGGGTCACTTGGAAAGTGGCTTACTTTTCTTTGAATACATTCTGAGATGTTTGGTGTCCATCTGGACCAAGAGGCAAGTTTCGAAAAGAGTTTTTGGTGGATTGAATCTGTTTTTGCAATAGAGGTGATTATTAACATTGAGCAAGAGGTGTGAATGGAACCATTGAATACATATATATACCCCTGCCAGTTTATCTTTCTCTGCAACTAAATGGAAAGCAAACTCAAACTGACTGTATAATGGATGGCTAATTGATACGGCCCACCTTACAACATGAGCCAAAATTAAAATAACACTCACCCCAATCCCACTGGCATGAATCTAATTTTGAAATACCTTTGTCCTAAAATTGGCACAATCTACACTAGACCCCTGGGTTCCAATTATAATGTGCACCACACGAAGAGGTGTGCCACAGTGAATGAGTCATAATAGACATTATGTGATGTAAATATATAAGAAAGTAAAGTCCAAATTGCTAGCTAACAAAGCAAAATATTGCAGATGTTGGAATCTGAAGCAAAAACAGAAAAATACTGGAAAAACTCAGCAGGTCCAGTATTGGAGAAAGAAAATAAAATTAACATTTCGAGTCCACCCAATTGAGGAGCTAAAAAGAGAAGGAGAAGTGAGATGGATTAACACAAATGTACAAGTAGCACCTTTTCCAATTAGACACATTACGGCACTCAGGACTCAACATTGCATTTAACAACTTTAGACTTTGACTTTCCTCCTCTAATTTGACCCTTCTTTTCATATCCAAAACAATATTAGTCCCAATGCAACACCCCTCCCCCACAGGGCTATCACTTGTTCTTTAGTTTTGTTTTCACTGATCACTGACCTTTATTCTCTCATTAACACATTCTGATATCTTATATTTATGCAATGACTAGCACCTTCACCTGCAATTAAATCTTCCTCAGCACCGTGAGTTAAACATCTTTGTTGAAATCTCTCCCAGCTTCCATCAATCACTAACCTTATACTCTGCTCCAGCTGCTCCACCCCCTCTTAGACAACATATAATCTATCGCATTTCTGCCTCTCTTTAACTCTGAAGAAGAGTCACACAGACTTGAAATATTAATTCTGTTTTCTCTCTCCACAGATGCTGCCATAACTGCTGAATTTTTCCAACATTTTTCTGTTTTTGTCCCATCCAACAGAAGTTGTTCTCGAATTGTGAGTCCTTGATAATGGAGTTCACACAGGAAGTGAATTGCTTTTTATCTCTTTGTCATGTCTTTTTATGAAACCATTTTTCAATCAAAAACTCAATGGGCGGGATTTTCCAACCTCGCTCATCCTGAAACCAGAAAATCCCACCTGAGGTCAATGGATCCTTCAATGGTTCTCCCCTTATCCATGCTGATTCCCGTGGTGGGCAAGATGGTAAAATTCGCCCCATTAAGTTATTTTTTGACAGTCACTGTTTATGTTTTCAATGGAACAGTGTTGTCAGGGTAAAGCAATCTATAGGACATATACCATATTTCTCGTTCAAAAATGATGACATTAGTGAGTTAATGGGCACTTGTCACATCTAGTGCTGCATAATGATGGTTTCTGAAGTTAAAACCATATGTTGGTGGTTATATAAACTTCCTGGAACTCCTATTTAACAGTCCTGTGGGAATGTATTCACATTGATAGCAAAGCTCCTGGATGTCCCTGTTTAATAGTCTTGAGACGATACTTTCACTAGACAGCAAAAGTCCTAGAACTCCCTGTTTAATAGTTTTGTGGCAATGCCTTCAAATAGCTAGCAGCCAATCAAGAATAAGGATCAGAAGAAGGCTTACCAGCAATCTTCCCTCTTAGATGCACAGATGCAGAGATGCGTGGCAATCTGCAATGTACCACACAGCACACTAAATAGGTAGTGCACAGCCAATGCTCTCTCTCTCAGATATGTGCGTGTGTGATAGCACAGGAACCTAGAATGCACCATGTAGTGCAATAAACACGCTGAGTGGGATTTTCTGACTGCACTCGCCCCAAAAATGGGAAGTCCCGTCCAAAGTCAGCGGACCTTTGCATGGTCCATTCACTACAACTCCCCCGCCACGTGCGAGAAAGAAATTTTTATGTGAATGTTGCTTGTTTAGTTGAGCGCAACGATGGATGGCTAATAAATACCAGCCTGACCAACAACATTCTTGCTCTGAGATTATCCTTATATCTGTGGATTCTAGGCGTGGTGCTTGGTCAGTAGACAGACTGTAGTCATACTCTGGTATCTGCTTAACACCTGTTTATTAATACTACATCTAAACAAGTTGTGATGTAGGCATGTTGCTCCTAGACTTGGTGTCCCAATCTCTTTGAGAGAGAGTCTAACACGATCTACCAATACCATCATCTACATCATACATTAGCATAGCCCATTTTTAGCCTCTTATACTACAAGCCAAACCCTGAGGATTTATTTTTCTGATATTGCTTCCCCTTTCCTCTTTGTGCTTCCCTGGTGGTGGAGGGATGCAATCAGTGAGACACCCCATTAATCCCACCCAATCTGTGATACTTTATCAAAGTTCTTCTAAAAGCCCAAAAACACAATATGTGTTAGCTCACCAAAAAGCTCCATGAAACTAGTTAAACATGATTTGCCCTTCAAATTCCACATTGGCTGTCTTTATTAGACCACGTTTGTCCAAGTGGCTCTTAACTTTATCCCACGTTAGTGTTTCTAAATGTTTCCCTGCCATTGACATGCTGCGATGGAATTACGGGTTTATTCTTCTCTCTTTTATTGAACAAGGGTATAAAATGATGTGAATATTCTGGCCCAATGGTACCATCATTGAGTGTGAAGGAGATCTGTGTGTGGCCAACACCTTCCTGATTTGTACCCTCACTTCCCTCAGACGTTTCCCATCTGGGCAGAGAGATTTATCCAGTATAAGTACTGCCTCCTGTTTATCTATGTTTATCTTATCCAATATCATTGCGACTTCCTAATTTACTTTGGCAAAGTCCTCTTCCATGACAAACACAGAAGCAAAGTACTCACTTAGAACCCTCAGTCATGCCTTCTATCTTATAGAATCCTAGAGTGCAAAAGGAGGCCATTCAGCCCATCAAGTCTGCAGTGACCATAATTCCACCTAGGCCCTATCTCCATAACCCCATGCATTCACTCTAGCTATTTTCCCTGACATTAAGGGACAATTTAGCCTGGTCAATCCACCTAACCTGCACATCTTTGGACTATATGGAGAAGCTGGTGCACCAAGAGGAAACACACAAAGATATGGAGAGAATGTGCAAACTCCACATAGACAGTGACCCAAGCCAAGAATCAAATCCAGGTCCCTAGAACTGTGAGGCAGCTGTGCTAACCACTGTGAACTGTGCTGCTCCAATCTTCAGTGCATCTCCTTCCATTGCATTAGTAGCATTATCATTTTATTATTACTGGTTGTGCAGTACTCCTGCACTGTGGATCCAGTTCCAGGAGATGGGACAATTCATCTGTAGCTTCCTCCTCAGTGAGCTAAAGGGAGCTGGGACGAGATATGTCTGGATTACTATCGGATGCTGCTGGCTGTGGATGTCCCTGGAATACTGCTGCTTACCTTCCTCATTCTGAGGGATGATGTCCACTTTGAATGAGAATGCAAAATGGATAATATCAATTCAGGCACTTATACAATTCTCCCAATTTTCATTTCCATTGACTTGAAAAGAAGTGAGGCAACATTGGGGGATACTATACCTTTCACAGATGCTATACTTTAACTGAATGACAGGTTAACTGGGCTCAGTGCTTAACAAGCGGAAGAACAATCTTCGCGTTGATGAAACGTGCCTTTGTGTCAAACTTGTTTTTATCACACTCGTGTAACTGGAGTCCAAAGGAGGCTGGCATTCGATATTCAGTATTTTTGTTAATGTGTCAATCTCTTTCATGGGTAACTGTAGGAGTATGGCATTGTTACAGAATCAAACCATTCATTGGAACATGATGTGAATCATAGAGTCATAGAATCCCTATGGTACAAAAGGAGGCCATTCGGCCCATCAAGTCTTCACCCACCACAATGCACCCCAGCTCTATTCCTGTAACCCTCATTTACTCTGCTAATCCTCCTGATACTAGGGTCAATTTACCATGGCCAATCAAGCTGACCCACACACCTTGGACTGTGGGAGGAAACTGGAGCATCCAGAGGAAAGGCAGGCAGACACAGGAAGAAAGTGCAAGCTGAAGGATGTGCCATCCATCCTGCAACTCACACATGAAACAGCCTCTTTAAGAAGAAAGAAATAGTTTGCTACGCACTGCCTTTCATGACCTTTGGATAACCCAAAATAATTTACAACCCTTTAAGTATTTTTGAAGTGTCATCAAGAAACATTGCAAAGGTCCCATAAGTAGTCCTGAAATAAATAACCAGGTCATCTTTCATGATCTTAGGATAACCCAAAATAATTTACAACCCTTTAAGTATTTTTGAAGTATCATTAAGAAAAATAGCAAAGGTTCCATAAATAGCCCTGAAATAAATTATCAGGTAATATTTCATAATATAATATAAAGTTTAAAAAAATGCTGGATAAACTCAGTAGGTCTGGCAGTGTTTGTGGAGAGCATTGAAGTTAAAGTTTTGGGTCTTCTACTGAACTGAAGGGAGATAGAAATGTAAAGAATGATATAGTTGGAAAGGAGGCAAAGGAGGTGAGGCGGAATAGAAGAACAGGGATAAGTCAATCCAAAGACGATATGGGTAAATTTGTTAGGGGCATAAAACAAAGGGGAAAGTTAATGATACCATTAAGGAACAAAGAGTGCAAATAGCGGTACAAAATGCGATCGCTTTTATATTGACATTGGTTGAATCTTGGGCGGGACACCGCGGAATCTTTTGCATCTTCCTAAGAGGGCAGAAACAACCTCGGCTTAATGTCTCGTCCAAAAGGTGGCACTTCTGATAGGAGGGAAAGAAATGTGTTTGTGTAGTGGCACTTGGTGCAGAGCTATGCAAATGTACATCTATTCTCCCAAAGGCAGAGTATACCACAGAACACTATCTTGCAACCCTGAACTGCTCTTCACTAATTAATAATCAATTCAATGGATGGTTATACCCAGTCCCTGAGTATAATTCACAGGAATTCACAGATTGACACATCCGTAAAATTAGAACAGGCCAGAATTTCAGGAACTTATGATTCATGACAATGGTTTAGTGGTCTCACTCTCTTTGCGTTATTTCATATTAGTACCTAACCAGTTTTTAGCCCAGCTCTTTGTCATCATGGCATCCATCACCTCATGGCTTTGAAATGTCTGTACCTACTCTTTGAGTTTAGCACTGACTCATTACCAGCTGGTTTAGTGCTGACTGCAAAACTATTGCATTAGAAGAAAAAAATGCCATTTGTGATGGTAAGCAGTGATATGGAGCAAGAATTCAGAATACACTCACACATAATGAAAAGAAAAAGCACTGCAAATAGTTTGAAGGCAGAACCTGAGAAATCAGGACTGTAATGTGGTGCAAGGCACGGTTCTACCAGGGTCTCTGCCCTTTTATAGACATTCTGAGGAGGTGCCCTTCTGTTACAGTTTTTCAGTCTATGCCCCATATTCTGATGTTCATTAAAGAGCTGAATAACTATATCCCAAAATCACTTCAAAATTCTCAGAGGGTAATACATCTAGTTTGCTGCAGATCATAGAATCATAGAATCCTCAGTCAGAAGGAGGCCATTCAGTCCATCAAGGTTGCACCAACAATAATCACACCTTATACCCGCATCACCGTGCATTTGCCCTGCTACCCCCCCTCCCCCGACACAAAGGGGCAATCTAGCATGGCCAGTCAACCTAACCCACACATCTTTGGGGTGTGGGAGGAAACCAGAGCATCCAGAGGAAACCCAAGCAGAAACACAGTCACTCAAGGCCAGAATTGAACCCAGATCCCTGGTGCTATAAGACCACAGTGCTAACCACTGTGCCATTGTGCCACCTCGCAATCATCAGCTATTTACGGGAGGTATACAGCCTGTAACCTGCTTTTCACAATACATTCCCAACATTTTGGATTATTATTACTGAAAATTGCTGTGGAGCATTAGACAACTTAAAGAAAGAAGCATTTGCATTTATAGAGTGTATTTTCACAACCGCAGGACAATTGCACATGCTGTAGCCAATTAAACTCAAAGTCAAGGTCGTGTAGCAATGAAGGAAATGCGGCAGCGATTGTGCACTGCCAGCACCCACATACAGCACTCAGATAACTTCTCGATCATTTAATTTTCTAATGGTGTTTGAGTGATAAGTATTGGTGAGGAAACCAGAGAGGACTTATCTGTTCAAGCTCGGAACAGTGCTGTGTCTATTTCTATTATGATGTAAAGATGCCGGCGTTGGACTGGGGTAGTAAGAACTCAGTAAGAATTTAGCAACACCAATTTTAAATCCAACCGATTTATTTAATAGTAAAATTGCGAGCTTTCGACACTGTGTCTTCGTCAGGCAAATGCAGTGTTCTGGTCTGCAATAGCACACATCAGCACAGACAGTTACAGATTGCTGATTAGAATGCGAATCCTTACATCTAACCTGCTATTCAAGTGTTAAAGTGGCTAACAATGTGTGTGAAGGGAATCCTGAGCATTGGTTAGAGAATTGTGTATTTTCTCCAGACAGCACAGTAAGTGAGGTTTTTTGCTAACCCAGGCAAGTTACGGGGGTTACAGATAGTGTGTCATGAAGCCAAGATCCCTGTTAAGACCGTCCTCATGTGTGCGGAGCTTGGCTATCAGTCTCTGCTCAGCGACTCTGCGCTGTCGTGTATCACGAAAGCCCCCTTGAAGAACATTTACCCGCAGGTCGGATGCCGAATGCCCATGACTGCTGAAGTGTTCGCCCACAGGAAGGGAACTGTTTTGCCTGGTGATTGTTGAGCGATGCTCATTCATCTGCTGTCGTAGTGTCTGCATGGTCTCCCCAATGTACCATGCTTCGGGACATCCTTTCTTGCAACATATTAGGTAGACAACATTGGCCGAGTTGCAAGAGTATGTACCGTGTATTTTTTCCTTTGGACTCATGGTGAACAATCATTGAAACAACTGTATGATGATATCAACAAGTTCCATCCCACCATCAGACTCACAATGGACTATTCTCCAGAATCAGTTGCATTCTTGGACACACGCATCTCCATCAAGGACGGTCACCTCAGCACCTCACTGTACCGCAAACCGACAGACAACCTCACAATGCTCCACTTCTCCAGCTTCCACCCTCGACCCGTTAAAGAAGCCATTCCCTATGGACAAGCCCTCCGTATACACAGAATTTGCTCAGATGAGGAGGATCATGACAGACACCTCCAGATGCTGAAGGATGCCCTCGTGAGAACAGGATATGGCGCTCGACTCATCGATCGACAGTTCCGACGTGCCACAACGATAAACCGCACTGACCTCCTCAGAAGACGAACACGGGACACGGTGGACAGAGTACCTTTTGTTGTCCAGTACTTCCCCGGAGCGGAGAAGCTATGACATCTTCTCCGGAGTCTTCAACATATCATTGATGACGATGAACATCTCACTAGGCCATCCCCACCCCCCCACTTCTTGCTTTCAGACAACCGCACAACCTCAAACAGATCATTGTTCGCAGCAAACTACCCAACCTTCATGAGAACAGTGACCACAATACCACACAACCCTGCCACAGCAACCTCTGCAAGACATGCCAGACCATAGACATGGACGACATCATCAAACGTGAGGATACCATTCACCAGATACACGGTACATACTCTTGCAACTCGGCCAACGTTGTCTACCTAATACATTGCAAGAAAGGATGTCCCGAAGCATGCTACATTGGGGAGACCATGCAGACACTACGACAGCGGATGAATGAGCATCGCTCAACAATCACCAGGCAAAACAGTTCCCTTCCTGTGGGCAAACACTTCAGCAGTCATGGGCATTCGGCCTCCGACCTGTGGGTAAACGTTCTTCAAGGGGGCCTTCGTGACACATGACAGCGCAGAGTTGCTGAGCAGAGACTGATAGCCAAGTTCCGCACACATGAGGACGGTCTTAACAGGGATCTTGGCTTCATGTCACGCTATCTGTAACCCCCATGACTTACCTGGGTTAGCAAAAAACCTCCCTTACTGTGCTGTCTGGAGAAAATACACAATTCTCTAACCAATGCTCAGGATTCCCTTCACACACATTGTTAGCCACTTTAACACTTGAATAGCAGGTTAGATGTAAGGATTCGCATTCTAATCAGCAATCTGTGACTGTCTGTGTTGATATGTGTGCTATTGCAGACCAGAACACTGCATTTGCCTGATGAAGACACAGTGTCGAAAGCTCGCAATTTTACTATCAAATAAATCGGTTGGATTTAAAATTGGTGTTGCTAAATTCTTACTGAGTTCTATTTCTATTAGCCATGGACAGATGGAATATTCAGCTACTACGATTTCTGTAGTTCACATTGTAGATCTAGCCCCCTCACCCCCTCCCCAAGTCCAAAATTCCCACCAGAGGTCAATGAACCCTTAAACGGTCCATTAAATTTTCCATCCCGCCCGTATGATTACTGCAGTGGGCAAGACTGGAAAATTTCTCCCATTACCTCTCTTCTTCTCTCTCCACAGAAGCTGTCAGATTTTCTGAGTATTTCAATTGGCTGGTGTACCCAGCAATAGATTATTCCAGTTCAACAGACTGGAGAGGACCAGAGAATCAAGCTTAATTTATAAGCGCAGGAAGGAACTGAACGGCTGAATTTGGCCAAATTTTGCGTTGTCTCACTGCCATTCATAGAAAAGGAAACGAGAGAGTGCAAAATGCAGTGTTAGCTAGGATGTAGAGAAAAATCAACGTAATGCAGGGTAGATCCATTCAAAAGTCTGATGGCAGCAAGAAAGAAGCTGTTCTTGTGTGAGCTGGTACATGACCTCAGACTTTTGTATCTTCTTCCCAATGGAAGAAAGTGGAAGAGAGAATATCCAGGGTGTATGGGATCTTTAATTACGAGGCAGCAGGAAGTGTAGACAGAGTCAATGGATGGGAAGCTCGTTTGCGTGATGGATTGGGCTACGTTCATGATCTTTTGCAGTTCTTTGTGGTCTTGGGCAGAGCAGGAACCGTACCTTCGATTGCTAATCTATTGCTGGACACACCAACCAATGGAAATACTCAGAAGGTCTGGCAGCTCCTGTGAAGAAAGAGAAAGAGAGCTAATGGGGGAAATTTTCCAGTCTTGTCCACTGCAGTAATCGTCATGGGCAGGATAGAAAACTTGATAGACCATTTAAAGGTTCGTTGACCTCTGGTGAGCACTTTGAACTTGGGGAAGGGGTGAGGGGGACTAAATGTACCATGTGATCCACAGGAATCATATTCCATCTGTTCCATACCAAGCTGTGTTACAACCAGAAAGAATGCTTTCTATGGTATTCTTTTACTGTCGTTGGGTCAAGATCCTGGAACTCCTGCCCCAACTGCACAGTGGGTGTACCAATGTTAAGTAACTGCAGCATTCAAGAAAGCAGCTCAACACCACCTTTCCAATGGTATTTAGAGATGGATAGTAAATGCTGACCCAGCCTGTAATACTGCATCTCATGAAAGATTCAAAAAAAGAGGGAGGGAGGAAACCACCAACAGTCAGACTGAAGCGGAAAAATGCAACAAACCTGAACAGAGACCCTGAGGAAAGCGGGGGAGGGGTGAAGTCATCCATATTGTAGTGCTGTGGGATCTTTTACATACGCCATTGCTGTGAAGTGAGCTATTAGCAATTACACAGTATAACACTCCCAGTCACTAAAACCAAAGAGAGGAAATCCCTTAATCTTGAGATCTCTTTTTTCGCCATAATTTCACTTTCCTTATTCCCTCGCCTCCCAGAATTGTTCTGATTACCTTTGCAACTTACTTATCCAAACTCTTACACAATTTTATTGTCGCTACCAACCCTGACCTTGATTACAAATCGACCAGCTTATCAATACCTAATAACCTCTACTTCAGTGATAAAACTAAGAGCTAAAGCTTTTACTCTGAAATCCCAGCTCTGTTGTTGTTGGCTGCAAGGAGCCTCCATAAGTTGGATTGGCGTCATCATAACTCAATTCCTAGCTCAAATGAGTTCACTCAAACCGCTCCTAATTCAGCACAAGCTGACACCAGACAACAAAAAATGAACTAAGAGAGATGATAGGTGTCTGTGTATGTACATTGAGGGGAATCACCATTTGTAGTCTGGAGATCACCTTAGGAGTTACTGATTAAAGAATGCACCTAAAAGAGTTGAGATGCATTTAAGAAATTAAAGACTAGATTTCCATCCTTAAATTGGGTAGCGGCAGTCAGGCAACTTCCTAGTTCACCCCGCCTGCCTTGGGAGAAAGTGCCCACAAAGCAGAGATCTTCATTGCCGGGGCAGTTGGGGAGGTGGGGAGGTGGGGGGGGTGCAGTCTGGCTCCAGGCCCACTGACCCATGAAGAAGGTTGGAGACAGCCACACAGGTTATTAGATATGGACGCAGACTGTTTAAAATGTCCATCTCAGTGCCATGATACTTGGTTCAGGCTAAAATGAAAACACAAAGTCCTCCAGTCCTTACCCTCTCACACATGCCCCATCCATGGTACCTCATGCCCCCCCCAATCTATCTCATGACCCTTCATTCCTCCTATGCCTGGTTTTGTCCTTCCACCCACCTCCATGGCCCTCATGCCCAATACCAAACTTTTCCTTTCCATTTACCCCTCCCCATGATCTCTATGCCAAACTCTGGCCTTTCACTCACCCCCTTATTGGCTCTTGCACCAAGCTATGGTATTTCCATGCCCATTGACCCATGACATGCAGTCTAGAACCAATGAACTCTATAGTAGTATGAGGGGAAAAGTTTTTAAAAAGTAATTCATTCATAACTTTCTTCTATTTTGACAAAAAAGCCAGTTCAGTCAATCTTCCAGATACTTTAAACATCATAAAGATCACAAACCCTTGAAAGCACAATGTTGTGTAAACAAAATTCATGGAATTGACAGCAAAGATCAGAGAATCTAAACTGTAAATGAAACAATGTTTTCTTACGGGTGCAGATGTTTCAACAAGAATAATGGATATCTGGGCTCACAGCCAAGCCTTATTACAGGTCGTTGGCTGACAGCCCAGACATCCATTAGAGTGCCAAACACTTGCTGTTGGTTGGCAGAAGAATTTTAGGGATACTGTGATAACTCCCTATTCTATTTCCTTTATCCTTTGAGAAGACCTACAACATCCATTTAAACAGGAGCAGAAAGAGATGTGTTTAACAGTGCAGCATTCCCCCAGAGCAGCAATTGAATGTCACCATCACACATCGCATGTTCAAAGTCTTGGAACTGACGTTTGACTCCTCAATCTCTTGACATTAAGATTGTTTAATTGGATAATGTTGAGGGAGCTTGACTCTCCGTATTCTACACCTCAACTCACAGTAAAGGTCACTGACATCAGGTGGAAAACGGATAATTATCTTATGTAGTAAGATTCTCCATAATGAACAACACAAGAACTGCCATGATATAGATTAGAAAAGAAAGAACTTGCATTAATATAGCACCCATCAACACCACAGAGCATCACAAAACTCTTCACGGTCAATGGTCACCTTTGAAGCATATTCAATATTATAATATAAGGAAACACAGATGCCAATTTGCATCTAGCATCTCCTATAGACAGAACAATGAAAGTGACCTTAGAATCTATTTTGAATGATTGAAGTTAACAGATCTTGGTATTGTCCACTCCCCACCTGCTATGATTCATGTGGCAGACAACTCAGGAAAATTCCCCCCCTTGTTTCTGCAATACATATTGGCCAGTACACTGGGCAAAACTGCCCTGCCTCCTTCAAATATTGCTGTGAGATCTTTTGCAACTACCCAACATGGTAGATGGAGCTTCTGTTTAAGGTTTGTCATGAATGTATCTTCACATCCAAAGCTACCCTCAATTCAAAAGGTATTCAGCAGGATATGAGTCCCTGTATTGAGATTAGTAAGTGCAGACAGACCAAAGAAAGCAATATATCACCCTGCTGATGGGAAATACTTTGGGATAGATGGTGGTACCATTCAGGGAAGACATATGAATGGTCATGTTGAAACTAACAGAAGCCAAGGGGACAGACAGCCAAATATACAGAGAGTATCTTCAAAGGGAAACAATTATATAACTGGCAACTGTTTGTGGAAGCAGAGAGGTAATATTTATCTAGCAGCCTGAGGGTCAAAGTCTAACTAACAGCGTATAAGCTGGAGCTGGTTTACAGACTTGCAGTAGCAAATGTGCAGAGTATGTTTGTGAAGACAGTTAAAACCCATATTTTCAATGAGCTACGAAAAGATATTCCCCATAATAACTATTCAATTGCATGCAGTTTCATAACTATAGCTGCATTTCACTTATAGATCTATTGGATTGGATGTTACAGATCTTGTAACTGTATTTCGGATGAGAAGGGTAATTCCTACTTAAATTGAGTGATTTTCATAGTCCCATTTGTCCATGTGTGTCTTTTTTGTACCATAATAAATAGTCTTTAAAAAGTGTTATACTATGACTGGGCTGCTCTCACTAGGTATCACGTGTGGCTCCTTACAAGACGATACACTACTTTGAACTGATGCTTCGAAGTTGGGATATTCTTGCAGTTTAACATCAGCCAAGTTTGTATCAGGTTGCACCAGAAGCCATCAACTCTGGCTGTGAGCAGTTTTGAGCCCCATATCTAAGGAAGCAAATGCTGGCCTTGGAAAGAATCCAAAGGGGATTCACAAGAATGATCCCTGGAATGAAGAGCTTGCTGTATGAGGAACAGTTGAGGACTCTGGGTCTGTACTCGTTGGAGTTTAGAAGGATGAGGGGGGACCTTATAGGATATTGCGAGGCCTGGAAAGATTGGACATGGAGAGAGTGTTTTCACTCATAGGAAAAACTAGAACTAGAGGGCATGACCTCAGGTTAAAGGGACAATTCTTTAAAACAGAGATGAGGAGGAATTTTTTCAGCCAGAGAGTGGTGACTCTGTGGAACTCTTTGCCACAGAAGACTGTGGAGGCCATGTCATTGAGTGTCTTTAAGATAGAGATAGATAGATATTTAATTAATAAGCGGATCAGAGATTATGGAAAAAAGGCAAGATATTGGGAATGAGAAAAATACCAGCCATGATTGAATAGCAGAACAGACTCAATGGGCCAAATGGCCTATTTCTGCCCCTATGTTTTATGGTCTTATGGACACTGCAACACTCCTTCAATAATGCATTAAGTGCATCAGTCTTGGACATGTACTCAGGCCACTGCAGTGCGATTTGATCCCATGACTCTGAGAAAAGGGTGCTACCAATTGAGTCACAGGCTGACACCTTGAAACAAACTATAAGCTAAGGTAAGAAAGAAAACTTAATGACTGTTTGACTGTTAGTATGCTGCTCATATTTGTAGAGAAAAAGATTTTCCCCTGCGGAGACTAAGATGTGACTCAATGGCATTACGCTTCTCCCTAACTCTGCTTGAGTGCAATCATCACCTTCCAGTGTCTCAAACTGTGCTTCAAACCATTGATAATAAAGATTATCAAATAACTATTGCAACAGATGGAAAAAGCCAATGTCCTTGCGGAAGCTTCATCATAAATACAAAATAAACTTGCAGGATTATATGAAGGGCATTTCAAAACTGAGCCTCATTGTTTTCTGCTGTCTACACATTTTTCTCTCCAATAATCGCCATTATTGACTTGATTCAGTGTTAATTTCTTGAATAAATGAGAAATATCTGGCTGTTTTAGAAGTAATCAGCTATGCCGTGAACATTTTTAATTTTATTAATAGGATGTGAGTGTTGCTGGCTGGGCCAACTTTTATTGTTCATTCCTCATGGGCTAAGGGGCCAATTTAAATGGCATTTTTAAAGATCACTGACTGAGTGGTCTAGACAAGATAAGGATGGCAGATTTCCTTTCCTAATGGGCATTAGTGAACGACATGTCTTTTTATGACAATTGACAATGGTTTTATGGGCATCATTAGACTTTTAATTCCAGATTTTTATTGAATTCAAACCTGCTGGGTGGCATGGTGGCACAATAGTTAGCACTGCTGCCTCACAGCGCCAGAGATCTGGGTTCAATTCTGGCCTCGGGTCACTGTCTGTGTGAAGTTTGCACATTCTCCCCATGTCTGCATGGGTTTTCTCCACATGCTCCAGTTTCCTCCCGCATTTCAAAGATGTGCTTGTTAGCTGGATTGGCCATGCTAAAGTGTCAGGGGATTAACAGAGTTAACACATGAGATTGCGGGAATAGGGTCTCAGTGCGATTGTAGTAGGTGCACACTTGATGGGCTGAATGGCCTCTTTCTGCATTCTCTTTCAAACTTGCATTCCCTGAAGCATTACCCTGGTCTCAGGATTATGAAAATTTCACTGTGCCATCACATCCCTGCGTGTCGCTGTCTCACCAATTGAGGTACAATCTATCTCTGTGACCAAGCACAATTTGCCTATATGTTGGAACTGCTTCTTAGATATGGGTTTTGAAATGTATAATTAAAAAGAAACTGTTCTCAATGGCAGGAAAGTTGGTAAGCAAAGGGAACAGATTTAAGGTGACTGACAAAAGAACTAGAGATGAGGAGAACAGCTTTTATGGAGCACATTGTTATAATCTTGGCTACACCTTCTGAAATATTGGGAGGAAGCAAATTTTATACGCTTTTCCAAAAGCGAATTGGACAAGTATTTGAAGATTCAAAATTGCAGTACTATGTTTGATGCAAGACAGTTACATGGTTAGGATGGATATAGAGGGATATTAGCCAAACGTAGGCAGTTGGGATTAACTTAGTAGTTAAAAAAAGGGCGGCGTGGAGAAGTTGGGCCGAAGGGCCTGTTTCCATGCTATAAACCTCTATGACGCTACGACTGTAACCTAACAGAGCTTTCCATGAACAGCACAAATATGACGGACCAAATGGCCTTTTTCTGTGGTTCAGGTTTTATAATTTGAAAATTTGCTGAGACCTTACCCACATTGAAATGTTGTTTGTGTTTGCAGATTTATTTCTTGACAATGTTTATTATGACTTATGTTGACTTTTATGAAATGCACCTTGTGCTTTTCTACAAACCTCTTCAGCACCTTTATGTAAAGCAGTTTTGTTTTAGTCCTTTCAATTTATTGGCATCATCATATTCATTGCATAAAGGATTTCAATCACATTCCACAAGTGTAATTCTAAATGCAATACAAGAGTCACAAGCTCAATGCTTGTTTATTTTAAAGATGCAGTTCAATTATTTCTATAGTATGAAACCACCTTTCTGGCTATGTGTCTGACAAAATGCACTAAATGGCCATGTATGTCACATTCCAGAAATCTCACAGTGCATAACGATCATTTTTTTTAAAGGTCAAGCATTTCTTGATAGATTCTTTTGAGTAAGAGACAGAAATTTCCCAGCCTTTGCACTTGCACTCTGATTGACCTCAAGTGCCGACAGACAACTGCTTATATGACTTACTCACCCCAGGGCTGCAACCTCATACCAGCAGGACCCTGGATTAGTCAACAGTAATGCCATGGAAAATCTATTAGAACATTAAAAGGGTTTGTGCACAATGTGTGTAACATTTTGCAAACGCAAAGAAAATCTGTTACAGTTTTCTCTTTGTTTCCTGAGAAATATAAACTGATCGTAAACACTCTCCAACCTCTAATTGTTCTCCTTGTAGAAGCAAAGGTTAAGGAGGGATTTAATAGAAGGGTTCAAAATGATGGCATTGGTGAGGGGATGGAGGAGATTTGACAGAGTTGACAAGGAGACATTCTTTCCACTGGCAGCCAGTTGGATCATAGAATCATAGAAAATCGAAGAATGAGTGGGCCATTCAGCCCTTCGAGCCTGCACTGCCATTCATTTCAATCATGGCTGACTATCAAATTCGAAACCCTTATCCCATCTTCCTTCGACATCTCTTGACCCCTTTACCCCCGAGAGCTGTATCTAATTTCTTCTTGAATTCACAACTACTTTTTAACATCAACTACTTCATGTGGTAATGAATTCCACAGATTCACCATTCTCTGAGTGAAGAAATTTCCCCTAATCTCAGTCCCAAAAGGTTTACCCCCATCCTCAAACTATGACCCCTAGTTCTGAATCCACCACCATCAGGAACATTCTCTCTGAATGCACCCTGTCTGTTAGAATTTTATAAGTTTCTATGAGATTTCCTCTCACTCTTCTAAACTCCAAGGTGATTTATGGTGATTGGAAAAAAGCCCAGGGAAGATGATTTTTTTTCTCGTGTGATGAGTTGTTACGATCCAGAATGCACTGCCTGAAAGGGCCTTGGAAGCAGATTCAGTTGTAACATTCAAAAGATAATTTAAAAAGAAAAAAGTTCAGAGGTATGGGGAAGGAACAAGGGGACATGAGATTAGTTGAGCAGTGCCTTTGTAGACTTGGCATGGAAATAATGGGCCGAATAACCTCCTTTCATGCTGCTTGATTTACTTGCTTCATTGTCTCACATCCAGGTATAAATTTGCCTTCAAACCTTGGTGATGATGAGATAGGATTGGGAGACTTGATTTTTTTAAGTCTCCAGATCTTTTTTCCACTGAAATTAATTTTCTAAATCCTTCCAGAAACAATTCCATTGAAAAGTAGAGACCTTTTATGATAAAACAAACTTTATTTAATAACACAGTTTAAATATAACTATAACAGAGGAAGTAGCCTTACCACAATTGGACAATATTTTAAAAATGAAAGAAAACAACTTTAATTTTGAACTTATCACAATGTCGGTTCCAAAAAAGCAACATTCTTCTTACAGACTGAAAAACCACATTTAGCACAAATAGAACATAGAACATAGAACATTACAGTGCAGAACAGGCCCTTCGGCCTTCGATGTTGCGCCGACCAATTAAGAAAAAGCAATGACCCTCTAACCAAACCATCCTTTTCATCCATAAACTTATCTACTAACCTCTTAAACACCACTAAACTTGGCGCATCTACAACTGCAGCAGGCAGGGCATTCCATCCCCTTACCACCCTCTGGGTAAAGAACCTACCTCTGACATCAGTCCTATAACTACCACACCTTAATTTAAAAATATGTCCCCTCGTGCTAGCTTTCTCCATCCTAGGAAAAAGGCTATCACTGTCCACCCTATCTAAACCTCTAATCATCTTATATGTTTCAATAAGGTCTCTTCTTAGTCGCCTTCTTTCCAATGAAAACAACTGCAAATCCCTCAGCCTCTCTTCATAAGACCTGCCCTCCATACCAGGCAACATCCTGGTAAACCTCCTCTGTACCCTCTCCAATGCCTCCACATCTTTCTTATAATGAGGGGACCAGAACTGCACACAATACTCCAAGTGCGGCCGCACTAGAGTTTTGTACAGTTGCAACATGACGTTGCGGCTCGAAATTCAATCCCCCTACCAATAAAAGCTAAGACTCCATATGCCTTCTTAACAACCTTATCGACTTGACTGCCTACTTTCAGGGATCTACGCACATATACACCAAGATCCCTCTGTTCATCAACACTATTAAGAATCCTACCATTAGCCCTATACTCTACTCATTTATTATTCCTGCCAAAGTGCATTACCTCACACTTTTCCACATTAAACTACATTTGCCACCTCTCGGCCCAGCTCTGCAACTTGTCCAAGTCACTCTGTAAACTATAACACCCCTCTTCACTATCTACCACTCCACCGACTTTAGTGTCATCTGCAAATTTACTAATCCATCATTCAATACCCTCATCCAGATCATTTATAAAAATTACAAACAGCAGGGGCCCCAAAACAGACCCCTGAGGTACACCACTTGTAACCGAACTCCATGATGAAAAATTTCCCTCAACCACCACCCTCTGTCTTCTATCAGCTAGCCAATTCCTAATCCAATTAGCTCAATCACCCTCAATCCCATACATCTGCATTTTCTGCAGAAGCCTTCCATGGGCCACCTTATTGAACGCCTTACTAAAGTCCATATATACCACATCAACTGCCTTACCCCCATCCACCTGTTTGGTCACTTTTTCAAAAAACTCAATAAGGTTAGTAAGGCACGACCTACCCTTCACAAAACCATGCTGACTATCCCCAATCAATTCATTTCTCTCTAATAACTATAAATCCTATCCCTAATAATTCTCTCCAATACTTTGCCCACAACAGAAGTAAGACTCACCGGCCTATAATTCCCCGGAAAGTCTCTCTTCCCCTTCTTGAACAATGGGATCACATTCGCTATCCTCCAGTCTTCCGGCACTATACCCGTAACCAACGACGACCTGAAGATCAGAGCCAGAGGCTCTGCAATCGCTTCTCTCACCTCCCAGAGAATCCTAGGGTAAATCCCGTCCAGCCCAGGGGACTTATCTAACTTCAAACCCTCAAGAATATCTAGCACATCCTCCTTATCTACTTCAATACTTTCCAGTTTACAACCCTGTATCCCAGTGTTCTCCACAACTACATTTACATCTCCCTGCGTGAATACCGAAGAGAAATATTGTTCAGTGCCTCTCCAATCTCTTCAGGCTCCACGCACAACTTCCCACTGCTGTCTCTGACTGGCCCTAATCTTGCTCTAACCAATCTTCTATTCTTAACATATCTAAAGAAAGCTTTAGGATTCTCCTTAATCCTATCAGTCAAAGTCTTCTCGTGTCCTCTCTTAGCTCTCCTCAATTCACTCTTTAGCTCCCTCCTGGCTAATCTATAGCTATCCATTGCACTAAATGAGCCTTCAAGCCTCATCCTGACATAAGCCTCCTTTTTCCTTTTAACCAGCGAATTAACTTTTTTAGTACACCATGGTTCCCTTACTCGACCATTTCCTCCTTGCCTGACAGGGACATACTTATCAAAGACTCACAGTAGCTGCTCCTTGAATAAGCTCCACATTTCAGATGTTCCCAGTCCCTGTAGTTTCCTAGTCCAACCTACGCACCCTAATTCCCTCCTTATGGCCTCATAATTACCATTCCCCCAGCTATAACTACTGCCCCCATCTTCATGCCTATCCCTATCCATCACTAAGGTGAACGTAACCGAAATGTTTGCACTATCACCAAAATGTTCACCAACTTCCAACTGTGGTTGACTTCTAACTGTCCCCTTAAAGGTAATTATAGATGGGCGATAAATATTAGTCCAGCTAGCAACATCCATATCTCATGAAAGAATAGAAGTGTTAAAACTTTACTTAGTCCATGGCTAATGCACAATATACAGCTCTGGCCATTTCATGACTAAAAGAATACGACAGCACTTCAAAGAAGATTTACCGGCACAATGTTGGGAATAGAGAATTCTAGCTATGAGGGCTGAAGTTGTACTAACTTTTTTAGTACACCATGGTTCCCTTACTCGACCATTTCCTCCTTGCCTGACAGGGGCATACTTATCAAGGACTCGCAGTAGCTGCTCCTTGAATAAGCTCCACATTTCAGATGTTCCCAGTCCCTGTAGTTTCCTAGTTCAACCTATACACCCTAATTCCCTCCTAATGGCCTTGTAATTACCATTCCCCCAGCTATAACTACTGCTCCCAGGTTCATGCCTATCCCTATCCATCACTAAGGTGAATGTAACCGAATTGTGGTCACTATCACCAAAATGTTCACCAACTTCCAAGTCTAACACCTGGTCTGGCTCATTGCCCAGCACCAAATCCAATGTAGCCTCACCTCTAGTTGGCCTATCTACATACTGAGTCAAAAAACCTTCCTGCACACTTTGTATGAAAACTGACCCCTCTAACGAGCTAGAGCTATAGCTATTCCAATCAATATTAGTAAAGTTAAAGTCCCCCATAACAATTACCCTATTGCTTTCACTCCTGTCCAGGATCGACTTTGCAATCCTTTCCTCTACCTCTCTAGAACTTTTAGGAGGTCTATAAAAGACTCCCAACAGGGTGACCTCTCCTCTCCTGTTTCTAATCTCAGCCCATACTACCTCAACAGACAAGTCCTCATCAATGATTATCAATCACAAATGTACTTGCTTTGATAAGTGTCTACAGCCTTGGAGTTTTCAGAGAGAGAAAGGGCTTTCAGAAGCTTGCAAAATTCTCCTACCTTCAACCGGTACCGCAAAACTCTAATTATTTTCTGAGAAAAGCTGTTTCTTTCTCTGCTACGGATCCAGGATTCCACCCGAACCCATCATCTCATAACCCTGTCAATCAGTCTAATCTGAAATCCCAGGGGAATTTAAGTAAACATTGTCTCTACTGAACATAAGAACTTGCAAGGTTGAAATGAGTAATTATCCTGCTCTCCCTGCATCTGAGCTGTATTTTCTATAGACTTACCAATTGCCAATAGCATAAAACTGAATTTTTAAATATTCTTCTAAAATGTAAAAAAAATACAATATATATGCATACATATTTGCACATTTTCATCCCAACTGCTTTTGTTCGGGCACAATTTTGCATTTTCACTACACCGGGATTGAATAAATTGTTGCAAATCCTCATTTCTCAATGGGTATAGCGATGCAGCTCTCCCAAGCTCCCACTATATCATCTGATTCACTTTGAGCAATGGAGGTCCATTAACAGGATTGCAGATACTGAGGGCAGACCCTGAATTGGCCACCTCTATACTTATTATGGTAAATACCTTGATAGATTGCATTGTTGCCTTGATTTTGAAAAATTAACATGTTGGACTTTATCAGATTACAATGCTGTGTATATGAAAAGCGATGAAGTTGATTTGAAAATCTTCCATCCATTGTTTGTAGTGACTGACCGAGCTGAGGTTATTTTTAGTGAAGGAAAGGGTAACAGGGCAGCATGACACAGGGTTCTTATCAGAACTGATAAAGATCACCAAAGAGAAGATACTTAACTTAGACAGCATGCCAAGATCTGGAAGACACAAGTAAAATAAAATTGTTAACTATCCATTGAGAAATGAGAATTTGCAGCAATTTATTCAACCCCAGTGTCATGAAAATGTGAAATTGTGCCTAAATGAAAGCAGTTGGGATGAAAATGTGTAAATACATATGCATATATATATTTACATTTTAGTAGAATGTTCAAAAATTCAGCTTTATGCTAATGGCAGTTGGTAAGTCTATAAGAAATACAGCTCAGATGCAGGGAGAGCATGATAATTAGGTCATTTCAATCTTGCAAGTGGTAATATTAAGTAGAGTCAATGGACTTTTGTTTACTTAAATTCCATTGGGATTTTAGATTAGAGTGATTGACAGGGTTATGTGATGATTTGGTCCACATGCAATCTTGGATCCGTAGCAAAGAAAGAAACAGTTTTTTTCCAGAAAATAATTAGAATTTTGCTGTTCCAGTTGAAGGTAGGAGAATTTTGCAAGCTTCTGAATGCTCTTTCTCTGAAAATATTTCTGTAGACCTTTACCAAAACAAACATATTTGTGATTGCTAATCATTTGTGTTGAATGTGGTTTTTAAATCTTTAAGAAGTATGATGCTTTCTTGGAACTGAAATAGTGATAAGTTCAAAATTGAAGTTGTTTCCTTTCATTTTTAAAATATTGTTCAATTGTGGTAAGGCTTTTTCATTTGTTCCAGTTATATTTAAATTGTGTTATTAAATAAAGTTTGTTTTACTATAAAAGATACCTACTTTTCAGTGGAATTATTCCTGGGAGGATGTGTCCTTTCTTCACATTTATGCCAAAATAACAAAAATGTTGGGGTCTAGTCTGGATTCATAATATACCTTAGGTTCTCATCCAGGACCCTAACACAGCTTAATGTACTTTTTATTCAATAGAATTTGAGATTCAAGATTACAGACAAAGGTATTTATTTTATATGGGAGTAAATTAAGTTAGAGTTTTAAAGGAATTTCTATTTATACAGCTCTTTTAATATAGTAACACTTCAAGCAAAAGTTATTTATTATCAAACAAAAGTCAACACTGAGCCACATAAAGGGCTATCAGGTTGGTGGCCAATGGTATGGTCAAAGAGGAAGACCTTGAGGATTGTGTGAATAGTGAAGACAGGGATGGACAGGCTTAGTGAGGGAATTCCAAGATTTAAGGTTTACAGACAGCTCAGAGCATGAGTAGTAGAACAATAAAAATGGATTATTCCTGAGGCTTCAAAGATTCATATGGATGGCACAATGGCAGAGGGATTAGCATTGTTGCCTCACAGAAGCAGACACCCTGGCTTAATTCCAGCCTCGGAGTCTGTGTGGAGGTTGCACATTCTCTCTGTGTCTGCATGGCTTTCCCTTGGATACTCCAGTTTCATCTCGCAGGCCAAAGATGTGCAAATTAGGTTGATTGGTAATGCTAATTTTCCCTTTAATGACAGGCAAATTAGCAAGCTAAATATGTGGGGTTACAAGGATAGGATCTGTCAGTGCAGGCTCAGTGGGCCAAATGGCCTCCTTCTGTATTGTAGAGATTTTATCATCCTATGCCATAGTTCCTGTGTGTGATCTGTGGAGAAGAACCAATCAATGTTCAATGGTGGAGAGGTGAGGGTTAATGGTTACCTACATGGTTTCCGTCATTAACTTAGAAAGACAAAAAAGAAAACCCAGAAAATATCCAGTGGAGCCAAATTTGTGTCCTTTATATTCCTTGTATTCCAATTTGTAAATTATTTAATCATATGGCACAGGATGAGGCCATTTAACTTGTCATGCCTTTGCTGTCTTTTTGAAAGAAATGTTCAAATTGTCCCATTCCCTCACTCTTTCCTCATAACTCCAGAAACATTTCATTTTCAAATATAAATCCAATCCCCTTTTGAATTTTCTTGTTGAATTTGCTTCCTGTGCCCCTTCAGGCAGCACATCCAGACCATTATAACTTGCCGTGAGGAAATAAAAACTATTTTTTTCATCTCCCCCTCCAATAATAGATGGGAAAAAGGGGGAAGATTGATCATGTTGGGTCTCTGCTCAACCGCAGTTAACCAGGCTGGGACTGAACAGTGGAAAATCAGTCCATCAGTAGGTAGGAGATCAGCAAAATTATCAGATAATGCCAGATTGCTGTCGGAATGCTTCCTGTGTGCATATTTCCATGTGTACTGGAACAATATCCGATTGTAATCATTCCCATATGTAATAGAAATTAAAGTTGCAAGGGAAATCAACTAGGCCAAAAAAGTTCATTTGAAGGAAATTGTATAAGACGATCAAGGATTCAGAATGCTGAGGTTCTATTACTAAACAAATAATTCAGAAAACATTAGTTTAGTAGATATGGATAAGAAATTGTTAAGTGATAAACTCCCCATATAAAGAAAATGATGGCTGTGTAGAGTTTGCACTTTCTTCCCGTGTCTGCGTGGGTTTCCTCTGCGTGCTCCAGTTTCCTCCCATAGTCCAAAGATATGTAGGTTAGGTTGATTGGCCATTAGTGTCCTGGCGTAGGGCCCGGGTGGGATTGTTTTCAGTGCAGACTTGATGGACCAAATGGCCTCCTTCTGCACTGTAGGGATTCTATGATTCTACACCAGATGGACAAAGCATACGGGAGTTGGGACTAAGAACAGTCCATGTATAGAAGCAAACGGTTGGGAAATAACGGAAGGAAGGATTTGCAAGTACACTGCATCTTACATCATCTCTGGGCATCTCGAAAGAGGGCTGAATTTTATGGCCCTTCGTGGAGGGACGGGGGCTGGAAAATGTGATAAGCCATTCAAACGTCCATTGACTTCGACGGGAACAGAAAATCCCACTGGTGGAAAATTCCACCTTCTGTCACTCATTGTAATGTAGAAAATGTGGTAACGAGTTTGTGGGCAACAGGGTCCCATAAGATGCAACAAGTTATTGGCCAAGGGGTGGCTAAATGTTGGCTAGGTTTTCAGGCAAAATTCTGCAGCACTCTTCTTGAAATACGTCCAACTTAGAGGGCAGATGAACCTTGTTATAAAGTCTCACCTGACGGAAGAATACTCCTTTAGGGTTTCCCTGGAATGGTCAAGCAGACTATGTTTGTGGGCTTTCTCAAGTATGTCGAAAACCCATAAGCTTTTCATTCAGCAGTGAGAAAGTAATGGCTGATCTATGGTTGACACCTAAAGTAAAGTCTAAACTTGCTAATGTTAGTGTTGGGGGTCACAAGCACTATGGGGCCAGATGAAGTCCTAATGTTGAAATGTTTGCTTTGACTCACATGGTTGTATTTGTGCCATTGGTAGTAAATTGTGGATTAACGCCCCACTCCAGAGACTGAGGCACAAAATCTGTAGCAGACTCTGGAGAACGGTGTAGAAGGAGTGCAATGCTGTCAGGCACCTTGCCTTTTGGATAAGAATCAAAGTCCTGTCTGTCCTCTCAGGTTGATGTACAAGATCCCTTAGTCATATTTCCAAGAAGTGTAGTAGGATTTTCAACAGTGTCCTGGCAAATAATTATTCCCTAACAAACATCAGTAAAAGAGCAACATACCTGATCATTCTCACGTCGCTATGTGTGAGACAATCTTGTGCACAAATTAATTGCTGTATTTGTGATATAACAATGACTATATAGACTTCAAAAGCACTTCACTGAATGTGAATTAAACACTTTGGAATCCAGAAGTCACAAAGGGTGTGGTATAAGAGCAAATATCTCTGTTCCTTTCACATTGAATTTGGATAGAGCAATGTACTAGGCCAAAATTGGAAAGTCAGGACAGACATGAAAAATGCAGGAGCAGCAATGTAATTTTAGGGTTAATTTTAAGGTTAGCCAGAAATGATATAGAGTTGGGTGTCTGAGCTTTTGTCCTTACAGACATGTATTATGAAGCTTTAGCCATGTGTAAAGTTTAAATCTCTGTTCCCATTAACTTGCAGGTATAAGTAGCTGTTGTCACCAGATCTTGGTGTTCTTAATATGGATTTATTCATCAATGAACATACAGTGTTAAGAATAGACCTTTTGAAACCTCCAATCTGACCAAATTTGAACACTGCAGCAAATAAGAGAAAGAAGTATAAATATGGATTACAGGATAAGAACTAAGTAAAACTGGTTTTGTACAGAACCTTTAACATTACAATGCATGTCACAGGAGTGTTATCAGATTAAAAATTGATAGGGAACCAAAGAATGAGAATTAGACATTAGGGCACATGACCAAATGATTGGTTAAAGTGATGGACTTTAAGAAGGCAAGATGAGGATAGAACAAAGAAAAGTACGGCACAGGAACAGGCCCTTCAGCCCTCCAAGCCAGTGCCAATCATGATGCTCTAACTAAACTAAAAAAACAACTTTCTACCCTTACTTGGTCCATTTCCTTTTGTTCCTTCTCTATTCATGTACCCATCCAGATGCCTCTTAAATGTTGCTAATGCACCTCCTCTGGCAGCACGTTTCAGGCACACGCCACTCTGTGTGAAAAACTCCCCCTCCCATGTATCTCCCTTAAACTTTCCCCCTCTCACCTGTGGCAGCACGATGGCACAGTAGTTAGCACTGCTGCCTCACAGTGCTAGGGATCCTGGTTCGATTCCCAGCTTGGGTCACTGTCTGTGTGGAGTTTGCACGATGTCCCCGTCTCTGTGTGGGTTTTCTTCGGGTGCTCCAGTTTCATCCCACTGTCTGAAAGATGTGCTGGTTAGGTACATTGGCCACGCTAAATTCTCTCTCAGTGTATCTGAATAGACGCCAGAGTATGGTGACTAGGGGGTTTTCACAGTAATTTCATTGTACTGTTAATGTATGCTTACATTCTAAACTCTAACTAAAAAAAACTTTAAAATCTTGAACCTGTGCTTCCTTGTCATTAACACTTTCACCCTGGGAAAAAGCCTCTGACTACCCAGTTTGTCTTTGCCTCTCATAATTCTGCAGACCTCGATCAAGTCTCCCCTAATTCAAGAGTTTGGGTTCTGAATAGCTAAATAGATGGCTGCCAAAGGTGAAGTGGAGATGCAAATAGCCAGAGTTGGAAGGAACTCTGAGATCAAAGTCAACTACAGGGCTGAGACCTATGATTGAAACTGACTCAGACAGGAGATTCTCTCTCCAGAGATTAAATAACTGAGATGAACTTGCTGATGGAGAGCACTGCGGTATTCTTTGAAGAGAAGTGCCTAAAAAGACCTTCCTTGCTGCAAGTGTTATTTAGAGGAACCAATTCACTGTTGACGAATAGTGGGGCGGGGGTGTTACTAGGGATGGAAGGGTCTGCAGGCGATGGGGTTGGGATGGTTTACATTTGTTAACTGTCGTACTCATTTAATGAGAAGCTTGCAATTTGGACTCCCCTCCCTTTCCATAGCAAGGTTGTTCAATCTCGACTCTGAGTGCGTTTTGTGTCTATAGGGGTAACTATTCCGTGAGAAGCTTGGAATAATGAGGAATGCTGTTGTGGAAAGGAATCTAAAACATGAGGAGTCAGGCTGCCTTTCACAAGCTGAAAAGTTGTCAATTACCCTGTGGTAACTTTGGAGCAAGCATCGATGCATCATTGGTTGAGTGTCATCATATTCCTGCCGACAGCTGAAACAAGCTGCTTCAAGGAAACCACAGACATTTCCCCTATAATTGAAGACACCACGCGTGGCTTACTATCATGGGGGCTTGCACATTGCATGATATTTTATTCCAATGTTCCTAATCTCAATCATAATGTGTTATTTTAGTTCAAAACACCCATATCTCATGATTAACCACTATTTGTTTCCCTATATTTATAGACATGAACTGTCTATCTGTCTTAGATTTGCGTGATCCTGCATCTGGCACAAAAAAAGTTTAATATTTATTAGACTTGGAGCATGGGGATCAATACGTGCACAATGATCATTTTCTCTTGTAATTTTAAAAGTTGTTTTCTCCATTTTGAGAAAGTGGAATGGGTATGAATAGGTAAATTGGTACGCACTGGGCTTCCAAACATGAGCACTGCCAGTGATAGAATAGATGCACTTTTAAAAAAACATTCATTTATGAGATGTGGACATCAATAAGCCAGCGTTAATTGTCCATGTCTAATTGACCTTGAACTGAGGCTGCTTTTGAAGGCAACTACATTGCTATGGATCTGGAGTGACATATAGGCCAGACCAGGTAAGGACAGCAGATATTTCCTTCCCCAAAGGGTGTTAGTGAACAAGATGTATTTTCACGATAATTGACAATGGTTTCACAGTCATCTGTAGCGTTTTTAAGTCCAGATTTTTATGGAATTCAAGTTTCACCATCTGCCATGAGAGAATTCCAACCTGGGTCCCCAGAGCATTACCCTGGGTCTCTTGATTACTAGTTCAGTGACAATACTACTCTCCTCATCCCAATTAAGGGAGAACCTCTCAGATATACCATTACAATGTGTAGATCTTGTATTGTCTGTTCGTATTACAGAATCAGAATTTCATCATGTAAATCATTCACCCAGAAAGATCACTAGATCTAGGATAACAATGTTTGATATTCCACTTTTCACATATATCCTGAAATGGCTTGCCAGTAAGTGGTAGACTATTATCTGTAATGATTTCTCTTGGCTCTCAAAATAAACTGAAAATAGCACTCAGGTGTATGTATAACAGTTGTGCTTGATGAACTGTGCAATTATAGAATAATGAGATGATCGATATAATGATGACAATGAAGTTAGTGCCATGAATATGAAAGTAGTCAGATGTGATTTTGGACCAGGGATGGGCAAGAATTTCACATGGAAATTTTATGGTTCATTTTATTGACTTGTTCTTCACATGCCTTGCACTTCATGACACCGACTTCAATATCGTTGTTCGTACCCAGGCAATAGGCTGTCTTGCTTGCAAGTCCTTTTGTCCAATCTATGCTCATGTGGATGACGAAATTATTGAAGAACACTAAGTCACAAAGATTCTAGCATAATGATCTGTCTGCCTTTAAAAATTATTTCCTAAGAGATACCTAGCTTGTGAAGCCAAAATAATGTCATGTGTTCATAGATGTGATGAATGAATCAGCCCATTCTTCAATGATCGTTTTTCATAGTTTTTGTAGTGTAGAATTTTTTGCCATTTCTTCTTGTAGCCACGAGCATTTGCATTGCACTAAATAGCAGATCAATTGATGGACTTGCATTCTCCTGCAGGCATAACATTCTGGACATTTTGATATTCGGTCATGAACTGAGACAATAGGAACAGTGCTTGCGGTTGATCAGTGACATGAATTCCAACTATTCCACTTTTGTCATTAGTAGGAGGTCATGCCAGTGCCAGTAAACCTATGAGTTCTGGGCCTTTAGTTTCCATGATATAGACAAGTATTGATTGTACTTGCACTTTAGGCATTATGAAACCTGGAATTAAAAAACTGTTGTACATTGGATGTTTCTTGCCAAGGCCCTCCATGTCCATGGATACATATCTTTTAGAATTTGCAGAGGTAGTATGTTGACATTTGTTCCTGTGTGAATCTTTGCCAATGATGATTATTTATCAAAATTCTAAGGACAGAGAATTCTCATCTTGGCAAACACTTGAAATTGACAATGTGAAACATGTGTTCATCGCTCTTCATCTCATTGTGCTCATCATTGTCATTTTCTGCTTTATCATCTCTCATATACGTTTCTGACGAAATACCAGATGGTCATTTTCATTGTTTGAAGGTACGTCTTGTGTACAGTTTATTTGGATCAGTACAGAACTCTCTTTAGTTGCAACAGCCTTTGCTCCAGTGCACTGCTGCCACCAATGGTCCTTTTTGCTACATGCCTTGTCGAATTGCTGGAAAATTGGACATTGGGCATGTAGAAGGCCTCACCATTGCAGGTCTTGAGAGATGTGGATGTTTTAATGAATGCGTCAACAATTGGCCTGTAAGTTTCATTGACATGTGAGGATTGCTTCATGCTTACATCCAACCCTGAGTAATTCTTTGATGGGAATACATTTTGGGACTAGATGCGATCACCAACTCAACAATTAAAGTTTATTTATTAGTTACAAGTAAGACTTACAGTACCACTGCAATGAAGTTACTGTGAAATTCCCCTGTGTCACCACAGTCCGGTGCCTGTTTGGATCAATGCACCCAATCAGCACATCTTTCAGAATGTGGGAGGAAACCAGAGAACCGGAAACTGGGGAAACCCACACAGACACGGCGGAGAACACGCAAACTCCACGTAGACAGTGATCCAAGCCAGGAATCGAACCCAGGTCTCTGGCGCTGAGAATCAGCAATGCTAATCCACTGTGCTACCATGACATCCCTCTGCTGCTAGCTTTGTCTGCTAGCTCTTTTGGAGATCCTTTAGTTCTTTTCCTGTAAATCCTGATGTGTCCAGTCTTTGCAGACCTTCATTCTCAATAGCTAGGCAATTGTTTTTGGCTTGCTTGTCTAGTTCACACACGCCTGAATCAAGAGTGTATAGCTTTGTATTCTGACTAATCATTTTGAACAGTAGTTTGTTTAGCTGTATCCCATTTCAAACTGAGGAATCATGTGAATTATCTGGCAATATCCATTTAACTTTTGTTCTTCTATATTATGTTGCTGTAGCTACTTTTGCACACTTTTCCAAAGATTTGCCCATTGTAAGCACAAGCTTCTCTGGCTCAATTTTTATGTTGGTTTTCTTTTGGGTTTTTTTTAATTTGACTCTCCTTCACTTGCTTCATGACACTTCGAATTTATTGCAGTCTGACCAAAACATTGACAATTGTCTCATGCTATATAGCACAATTTAAGGCTGTTTGTTTATGTTGTATCTGTATTAATCTTGGTACCACACAATCTGACCATCGCTGAATACTATGTTGTGTTATTATGATAATAGAATGGCACCAATTATGTATAAGGATTGGGTAAACACGTTCTGGGTTTATTTATTAAGAGAAAGTTCATGAGAACAGATATATATGGATATAAAACTTGACAAAATCAGGCCTCTGCTGTGTTCTGCTCACAGGCAAAAATGAAACTGACATTGGATTACATGACACACTTCCCTTTTAGTGCTGTCATGCTGTGATCCTTTAAAGACATATTAAAGCAGTAGATTCATTGGGCTTCATTGAAGGAATAACTTCTTGACTTTGATGTCAACCAGTATTCATATATTCTGAATATTGATTCTTATTTTCTTTCAATATTGATAATACATTCCTGATTTTGATTCAGTGATTCCTGGTGAATGGTGCATTTTATGTACAGATTGAGTAAACAAAGAACAAAGAACAAAACAGCACAGGAAACAGGCCCTTTGGCCCAACGAGCCCGCGCCACCACCTCGATGTTCCCACTTCTACCCATGATCCCTGTCTATAGATCTATGTTTATAGATCTATGGATTGAAACCAAATTTGAGACAATTTAGGGAGAATTTGTACTGCCAATCAGCCTAAGAGCACATCTTTGGGATGTGGGAGGAAACTGGAGCACCCGGAGAAAACCTACGCAAGCACAGGGAGAATGCACAAACTCCCACAGACACTGGCCCAAATCCATGTATCTGTACAGCACAGCGATAGTCATTGAGCTGTCATGTTGCCCATCAAATGGTCAAGTAAATATGGAAGATCAGGCCAGTTTGTGATATCTCTCAAAAGCAAGCAACCTATCAACATTGTGTTCATATATGAAGAATAGCGATTTGAATCAGCTCCCAAGGAAGTCTTGGCACCCAAAAATCTGGGAGAATTACAGTCTAGTCATATAATAAGTATATCCATATTCATCTCTGCTTATGAAGTCTATGTAAAATGGATTTTTCACATGAACATTATAGAGTCAGGCTGTGCAAAGGCCAGGAAGATGTGGACCAAATACTTTTGCAATGCCTTAGCAACAGCATAAATTTTATGGACTGTCATTGAAATCAGAGAAAATATAAATTGCAGAGGTTGATTCTTTTGGAGTTTTTTGAAGTTACATTTAATTGGTTTTGTAAATTTTGGTGGTTATTTAAGAACTTAGGGATATGATACAAATGGAGAAAAGTCATCAAGTTTAACAACTACAGTCCTTTTTCAAAGGTTAATCCCATGTTCCATCTTCCTACCACAACTTTTAATCTCTTTCTTTCATTACAGCAGTTTACTCCAACAGTGCTCAAGAGGCAATAAAATGCAATTGGGGAGATCTCAAAAGGTACTATATAAATGCAAAGTTACATTTCTCTCTCTTTAGCTTTCTCCCTCATTCCTTCTTCTTTGATCCTCTTTTTCTCCCTCTCTTTCTTTCTCATACACTCTTTCCAGCAGAGCACCTGATTGTCTCTTAAACCCCTTATATTTACCCTCCAATGGATTTTCTTGCTCACGTTTTTCACGGCTTTTTCGGTCCAACACAGAAATTCTAACTTTCCTACTTAATTCTAATTTCTTGCATTCAGTTTGTGTTTTCCTAAGTTTAATTAAAGTGAAATGCTTTGATTTCAACCCAGCAATGGAATATTCTGCAAGCATCCAGATTTTCCTGCCAAGAATGCAACTCACAAATGTTAACAAGTTGAAGCCATTAAGACCCTGTATATTTCCATACATAGTTCGATGCTGCTATCTTAATTTGTGCATGGATTAGAGAAAAAAAAACACATTTGGCTCATGATAAACATGAGAACAAGACCCAGAGGCTAGTCAAAGTAGTCAGGTGTACAACACCATTTTCTGAGCTTATGTTACTGCCAACAAAAATTTAACTATTAATCAATACAGACTGAGCAGAATCTTTCATCAGGCACTGAATGTTTTCCTGTGGGTTTGACATTCTTTTCTGGCATATAGCTGCATGGCACGAAACCATTTTTCAAATACCACAGCGGTTTGTGTTTTCATTTTTAATAAAAACACTTGACCTGATGAATCTTCATTCACTCAGGCAAGACTTCAGTATTCACACCATGGGAACACAAGTCAAAGAGCAAGGGTCATGGCGCCAAGGTGCATGAACCGTTTGCACCTCCAAACAGGTCTGCCGGAACATCCCCACAATGAAGAAAGTGAAGATTTCTTTGCATTGTTCATTCCCTCTGTGATACAGCTGCACATTCAGACCAGAAGAAGGTCCACAATCAAGTTGCATTCTGCACTAAGTTTGCTGATTAGTGGGGAGTAGTAAGACAATTTAGGGCTGAAATTTTCTTGACGGAATGCAGAGCTGGAGTGCAATTTTCTGCTTATTAATTTAGAATTATAGAATAGAATCATGGAATCCCTACAAGGCAGCAAGAAACCATTCAGCCCATCAAGCTTGCACTGACAACAATCTCACCAGATCCTATCCCTGTAACCACATGTATTTATCCTGCTAACTCCTCTGACTCTGAGGGGCAATTGAGCATGGCCAATCCCTCTAAACTGCACACCTTTCAACTGTGGGAGGAAGGTGAAGCACTTGGAGGGACCCGTGCCAAATATGCCAATTCCATACAGTCATCCAAGGCCAGATTGAACCCCAGTCGCTGGCAGCAGTGCTAACCACTGTGCCACCATGAGCGTCACCCTGCTGTGTGGTAGCCTTCCATCTCATAATGGTTTGCACTGTAGCAGTCTACTCTGTTAAGCACCATGTGGTGCGGCTCAGGAACCCCACTCTGGCCTGGCAGACTCTTTCGCATTTACTGCAGAGGGAAAATGTACATAAATCCTTGATCTCCATTTCTTTGGGTCCTGTTCTCAGCCAGTTGTGACTTTTCTTTCTGCTTACCTCTTCCAATGCCCTTTCAAACAGTCAACTTCTAAAGGCCACAGTCATCAGTGATGGTTTCCCACTGCCAGGGTCAATATCTTCGCTTTTCCAAATTGCTTGCAGGTGACATTGTAATGAAGGTATGGACATCCAGATCTGTGTTAGACCTGAGACAATCTGTGATCGCTGGATCCCAGTGGTACTATATCAATTAAGCCATACCAGTTCAGCGTGTGCGGAAAAACATTGAGCGATAACTCAATCAGCACTCCTGCACTGTCAGAAATCTCTCATTTATATTCTTTGTTATAACTAATAGCCCAGAATTTAATGGAAGGAGGCATTTCATGATGGGCCCTGAGTTGCATTCTCTTCATCCTTCAGCTCAGTTTTATATTGCTGGAAGTGCAGGTTTGTTAATGATCATTGGGACATCTGGAACCTTGGTGAATGATTAACATAAGGAACAAAAGAGGCATTGTTCAGTGTAGTCTATAGACCTCCAACTGGTGGGAGGGGTGTGGAAGAACAAACCTGCAGGGAATTTATAAAGGGATGCAAACATTATAGAGTAGTTTTAATGGCGGATCTTGATCACCTGAATGTGGACTGGGGCAGTGGTAGTGTAAAGGGCAGAGAGGACAAAAATTCCTAGATTTCTACAGCAATATGTGTCCAGCCCAACAAGGAAGAATGCACTATGTGACCTCATTCTTAGAAATGAGTTTAGGAGATGAGATCATTATATTGTTAGGTTTGCGATGATGATAAAAAATGATAATGGGCAATCCAGAGTAAAAATTGGCAAATAAAACTGACATCAATGGAGCAAGGATGGAGCTGGGTCAGTTAGACTGGAACAAAAGGTTGGCAGGAGAAAGGTTAGCTGGACAACGAGCTACCTTCAAAACAGAAATGATCCAGGTACAGCTAAGGTACAGGATAGCACAATGGCATAGTGGTTAGCACTGCTGCCTCACAGCACCAGGGACCCTGGTTCAATTCCAGTCCTGGGTCACTTTCGGTATGGTGATTGCACATTATCCTTGTGTCTGCATGGGTTTCCTTTGGGTGCCCCAGCTTCTTCCCACAGTCCAAAGATCTGTGGGCTAGATTGATTGGCCACGATCAATTGACCTTAGTGTCATGGGATTAGCAGGGTAAATATGTGGAGTTATGAGAATGGGGCCGAGGTGAGATCGTGGTCGATACAGACTCGATGGGTGAAATGACATCTTTCTGCATTGTAGAGGTTCTATGTTAATATATTCCCATAAAAAAGAAAGGATGCGGCAAACAAATCTAAAGTTCCTTGGTGAAAAAGAAGATATGAATTAAGATAAGGAAGAAAAAGTATGCTTATGTCATGTAGAAAATACAGTTGAGAACCAAGAGAAATACAGAAAGTTCAGCAGAGAAGTGGAAAAGCACATTAGAGAAGCAAAGCAGGATTGTGAGAAAAGACTGACAGCCAACACAAAAGGGAACCCCAAAGTCTTTTATAGGTATTTGAATAGTAAAGGGTGGTAAAAGGTGGGATATAACCAATTAGGGACCTAAAATTAATTTCACACATGGAGGCCGGGAGCATGGCTGAGGTATTAAATTGATACTTTGCATTTGTCTTTACCAAGGAGGTTGCTCCTGCACAGAGCTTGGTGAATGTCAATGAAACTCTGTCCCCAGGAGTGTTTAGAATTGCTAAGGAGGAAGTGTTGAATTGACTATCAGTATTGAAAGTTGATAAGATGAGATAAGATGACTGGAAGAGATACATCCAAAGATATTGAAGAAAGTGAGAATGGAAATTGCAAGGGCACTAGCCATAATCTTCTAGTCTTCTCTAGACTCAGAGGAGGTGCCAGTGGACTGGAGAAGTGCAAACATTAGGCCCTTGTTCAAAAACTTGTATAGATAACCTCAGCAATTACAGACCAGTCAGTTTAACATCAGTGATGGGCAAGATTCTAAAATCAATTATTCCAGATAGAATTAGTCATCACGTAAAAAAATAGGTTTAGGAAGAGCCAGCATGGATTTCTAAAAGAAAAATCATGTTTAAAAATGGGGATAAAGTGCAACAAATCATAATTCTTCCCCCCATCCCTCCATCAGGCAAAAATATTCGGCACACCAATTCAGGCCTTGGTTGTGCCTCTTGCTACAAGCTGGCAGAGGTCTACTTGTGATTCAGAGATGTCATTAGTATTGCAATATAACTTTAAAATTTACGCACTGGGGAATCTTGCAACTTGTCTGCACAGTTGAGGGCATCACAGTAGTTAGCACTGCAGCTTCACAGCTCCAGAAACCTGGGTTCGATTCCCGCCTTGGGCTACTGTCTGTGTGGAGTCTGCACATTCTTCTCATGTCTGCGTGGGTTTCCTCAGGACACTCCGGTTTCCTTCCACAGTCCAAAGATGTGCAGGTTAGGTTGGCTGGCCATGCTAAAATTGCCCCTTAGTGTCCTGAGGTACATAGGTTAGAAAGGTTAGCGGTTAAAATATGTAGGGATATGGGGGTAGAGACTGGGTGGGATTGGTCGGTGCAGACTCGATGGGCCGAATGATCTCTTTCTACAGTGTAGGGTTCTATGATTCTACATGATGGGAGGAGCTGACTGCCTAGAAAGTTTAAAAATTTTAGTCTGTCTTTGAGGCCATGTTCATAGAATCTCTACTGCAAAAAGAGGCCATTCATCCCATTGAGTCTACAACAACTCTCTGACAGAGCATCCCACCCAGGTCATACCTCCGTAGCCACTTATTTAACCCAGTAATCCTCCTAACCTAGGAACCTTGGGACACTAAGAGACATTTAACTTGGCCTTTCCACCTAAGCTACACATCTTTGCAGTGTGGGAGGAAACCAGAGCACTTAGGGGAAACCCATGCAGATGTGGGGAGAATATGCAAACTACACACGAACAGTCATTCATGGCTGGAATCGAACCCGGGTCCCTGGCGCTGTAAGGCAGTAGTGCTAAACATTGTGCTATCCTTTGTTGGATGATGAAGCGTGTTCTCTCACAGGCCCTGCAAGGAGTCCTTGGCCTCCCCAGCCCCCAACGTTCCTCATGATCTTTCATCCAAATGAAATCCTCCTTTGCCTCTTACTAAGAAGCCAGAGAACCATCTGCATCCACTAATTGCCAGGGACAACCAATACAGGCCCTGTTGCCACTCCTGCTAGTGTTGAAGTCAGTGGCTGGGTGTTGGTGGATTTCTGCAAAGATTGATCTATTAAAATGAACAAGGCCTCCAAGTCATAAAAGCAAATTACTGCAGATGCTGGAATCTGAAAACAAAAGGGAAAATGTTTGAAAATCTTTTTACTGCCAGACCTGCTGAGATTTTCCAACAATTTCTCTTTAGGTCCTTCAAGTCTACAACTGAATTCAATGTCCACTACCAAGTTCCCTACATCCTTCCCATCCTCTTTTAAAACCAACACATATTATTGAAGGAAATAGGTTACTAGACCTTAATACCTCTGTATTTTAGGGACAAAAATTTAATTAGGTTTTGTGGATGCCATACTGTGATATCTATTGGAAAACACGGTAGTGTGTCGAGATGAGAATTGGGGGTATGGTCATGTTGGCTTCTGCAGTTGATTAGCTTATCAGCGTTTGCATACTACATTACCATAGCAACAACTTGAATTTAGGTAGCATCTTTGAATCAGCAAACTGTCCCAAAGTGCTTCACCTGACAACATTATCAAACAAAAGAGAGTTTTAGGAGAGGTGACCAAAAGTTTAGTTAAAGAGGTAGATTTTAAGGAGTGTTGAAGGTGCAGTAAGAAGTCTCACAATTCATCTGAAGAAGGAGCAAAACTCCAAAAGTGCATGATTCCAAATAAACCTGGTGTTGTGAGACTTCTTACTGTCCTTACCCCAGTCCAATGCCAGCATCTCCATATCATGTTTAAAGGCCGAGACTGATGACGAGGTTTTGGGAGATCATTGTTGAATACTCATCTCTGAGTATTAGTGTGAGCAAATATCAGAGTTACATCTCCATAAACACACAGAACTGGATTACCCATTTTATAAGAACCTCAATATCAGTATAGCAGGTTAGAACCTTCATTTCTGAGATGAATGAGATCTAATTGTTACTGTTTTTGCTAAGAAGTCACAAAGCACTGGAGACTTTTACCCTCCCCTGCCTCTCAGAGTGTATTGAAAATCAGTGAATATAATAAAGCCTGTTTATGCTAGCTGTGTGACATATGAGCTATACACACGTACATATACAGATGCAAGCTAATGTTATAACATTAGGATTGTCATATATCTTTAAGGAATAAGCAGCTTGGCATCAGTAAAAGGAAAGTGTGTCATGTGATCAGGCCTCAGTTTCTCTTTGGCCTGTGCGCAGAACACGGCACACACAGCTCTGATACTAATGTCTTTAATCTTTCTATCCCTGTACGTTTCTTCTTACGTTCTTTCTATGTGCTTAATCTAAACCTATTGGTCTTGTTCCTTCAACCTGCCCTCAACAAAGGCGCTAAAATATGTACTCCCTATAACACAGGGAATGGAGCGAAAATGGGGGTATGGTACTGACTTCACTCTGGATAGACCATAGCCATATTTAAAGATAGCGCCGGAGCATGACTACTCTTTATATACAGTATGATATGTGTGGATAGCACACAAAATAATACTCTTCATTGTATTTCAGTACATCTGACAATTAGAAATCAAATCAAATCAAATACAAATAAAATTGTGGGACCCCTGGCTGAAATACTTGCATCGTCATTAGCCATGGATGAGGTACCAGAAGATTGGAGGGTAGCCAGTATGCTCTTAATAAAAAAGGGTTCCAAAGAAAACCCGAGAAATTATACACTGGTAAGCCTAACATCTGTGATGGGTAAGTTATTAGACAGGATTCTGAGGAATAAGATATACAGGCATTTGGAAAGCCAGGGTTTGATTAGGAGTAGCCAGCACAGCTTTGTGTGTAGGAGATCATGCTGTAAAAATTTATTACGGTTCTTTGATGAAGTGACCAGAAAGTTGACGAGGGCAGGGCATAGATGCAGTCTTTATGGATTTCGGCAAGGCCTTTGATAAAATTCCACATGATAGGCTGCTATGGAAGGTTAGGTCATGTTAAATCCAGAGAGCTTTGGCAAATTGGATATGCAATTGACTTGATGGTAGGAAGCAGAGGTTCATAGTGGAAGAATGCTTGTCACACTGGAGGCCTGTGACTAGTGGTGTGCTGGGTCAGTGCTGGGCCCATTGTTATTTGTTATCAATATCAATGATTTGGATAAGAATGTACAAGACATGATAAGTAAGTTTGCAGATGACATGATTATTAAAATAGGTGGTATTGCAAACAGTGAAAGAGTTATCAAAAATTGCAGCAGGATCTTGATCAGCTGGGGCAATGGGCCAAGAAATGGCAAATGGAGTTCAATACAGATAAGTATGAGTATTGGCAGGTAAGATTAAGGAGAATCCCAAGGCTTTCTACAAATATGTGAAAAGTAAAAGGATGAGAAGAGAAGGGATAGGACCTATAAAAGGTGAAGGGGGAAAAGTCTGTGTGAATCCGGAAGAAATGGCAGAGGTGGTAACGAGTACTTTGCCTCGGTATTCACAGTGGAAAGTGAACTGGGAGATTGCACTGCAGGTTTGAGGCATACGGAAAAGATTGAGTATGAGGATGTTAGGAAAGACGATGTGTTGGACCTGTTAAATTCTATCAAGATAGACAAGTCACCGGGACCAGATGGGATGTACCCCAGGTTATTGTGGGAGGTGAGGGAAGTGGTTGCAGAGCCCCTGGCGGTGATATTTGCATCATCCATGGTAATGGGAGGGGTTCCGGAGGATTGGAGGATTGCAGATGTGGTTCCTATCTTTAAGAAAGGGAACAGGGATAGTCCAGGAAATTACCGACCGGTGAGTCTGACTTCAGTGGTTGGTAAGCTGATGGAGAGGCTTCTGAGTGATAAGATATATGAGCATTTGGAGAAATTTGGACTGATTAGAAATAGTTAGCATGATTTTGTCAAGGGCAGGTCATGCCTTACGAGCCTAGTTGAGTTCTTCGAAAATGTGACTCAACACATTGACAAAGGAAGGGCGGTGGATGTAGTGTACATGGACTTTAGCAAGGCGTTTGATAAGGTCCCACATGCAAGGCTTCAGGAGAAGGTGAGAGGGCATGGGATCCAAGGGGCTTTGGCCTCGTGGATCAGAACTGGCTTGCCAGCAGAAGGCAGAGAGTGGTTGTGGATGGGTTTTGTTCTGCATGGAGGTCGGTAACCAGTGGAGTGCCCCAGGGATCTGTTCTGGGACCCCTGTTGTTTGTTATTTTCGTAAATGACCTGGATGAGGAAGTGGAGGGATGGGTTAGTAAGTTCGCCAACAATACAAAGGTCGGTGGTGTTGTGGATGGTCTGGAGGGATGTCAAAAGTTGCAGCGGGACATATACAGGATGCAAGACTGGGCGGAGAAGTGGCAGATGGACTTCAACGCGGATAAATGTGTAGTGGTCCATTTTGGCAGGAATAATGGGATGAAGGAGTACAATATAAGGGGTAGGAGTCTTAGCTGTGTTGTAGAGCAGAAGGATCTTGGAGTCCGAGTCTATAGGACTCTTAAATCGGCCTCGCAGGTGGAAGAAGTGGTCAAGAAGGCATACGGTGTACTGGCCTTCATTAATCGAGGAATAGAGTTTAGGAGTCAGGAGGTAATGATGCAGCTCTATAAGACTCTCGTCAGACCCCACTTGGAGTATTGTGCACAATTCTGGTCGCCTCACTATAGGAAGGATGTAGAGGCTATTGAGAGAATGCAGAGGAGATTTACAAGGATGCTGCCTGGATTGGGAGGCAGGTCTTATGAAGATAGGTTGAGGGAGCTGGGACTCTTCTCACTGGAGAGACGTAGGTTGAGAGGCGACCTGATAGAGGTTTATAAAATGTTGAGAGGATAGGGTGGACTCTCAGAGACTATTTCCCCGAGCTGAAATGGTCACTTTGAGAGGGCACAGATTTAAGGTGCAGGGAAGCAAATACAGAGGAGATGTCAGGGGTAGGTTTTTCACTGAGGGTGGTGAGTGAATGGAATCGGCTACCGTCAGAGGTTGTTGAGGCAAACTCGCTGGGCTCTTTTAAAAGACTTCTGGATGAGTATATGGAAAAGAATAGGATAGGGGGTTATAGATAGGTCTGTGGGTTGGTCGATGTGATCAGCGCAACTCGTGGGCCGAAAGGCCTGTTTGTGCTGTATTGTTCTATGTTCTATGTACTGCATTTTGGAAAGTTAACTCAAGGTAGGACTTCCACAGTGAATGGTAGGACTTTAGAAAGTGTTGTAGAACAGAGGGACCTTGGAGTTCTGGGGCACGGTTCTCTAAACGTGAAGTCACCGATAGAGAAGGCAGTAAAGAATGTTTTTGGTATGCCAGCCTTCATCAGTCAGGGCATTGTGTATAGAAGTTGGGAAGTTATGTTGCAGTTGTAAAGGATGTTGATGAGGCCACACGTAGAGTATTGTGATCAGTTTTGGTTGCCTTGCTATAGGAAAAATGTTATTAAACTGGAAAGAGTGCAGAAAAAATTTACAAGGATATTGCCAGGACTCACAGGACTGAGTTATAGGGAGAGATCGAACAGACTAGTACTATTTTCTTTGGAGCATAAGAGACTGAGAGATGATCTTACAAAAGTGTACAAGATCATGAGAGGTATGGATAGACTGAATGCATTCAGTCTTTATCCAGGATTTGGGAATCGAAAACTAGAGGCCGTAGGTTTAAGTTAAGAGGGGAAAGGATTAATGGAAACTTGAGGAACAACTATTTTACGCAGAGAATAGTATGTATGTGGAATGAACTGCTGGAGGAAAAGGTTGAGGCAGAGACATTGATAGCACTTGAAAGGCATTTGGACAGATACATGGTTAAGAAACGTTTCGAGGGTAGGGGCCAAATACAGGCAAATGGGGTTAGTTTCAATGCTTTTTGGCATGGACCAATTTGGGACGAAGGGTCTGTCTCCATGCTGTAGAGTCTATGATTCTATGAACCCCAAATGTGTTCATCTAATCTCTTAAGAGCGATTTGTGCTTTTATATCATTATCAAAACACACTAGAAGGATAACAGATTTTGTTGAACCTTCATGACTAAAAGGTTCCAGCTCATCACTTTAAGGCCTCAGCGTCTCTGAAGAGCAATCAAGCAAGTTAGATAAGTAAGTACATTAGAGGAAAATATAGTGAAAAAGTGAGAGAGAACCCTGCCAAAACAGCGTGTCCAGGATTTCCTGGTGTGCTGTGAACTTCTATGGTTCCACCTCAGTTATGTAGAAAGGCTGGAAAAGCTATGATCATTCTTCTCAAAGCAGAATAGAAAGAGAGTTTAATAGAGTCAGTCAAAATTATGAAGGGATTTGGATAAAGCAAATAAGAAACTGTTTCCACTGCTGCAGGATCAGTAGCTGAAGGACACAATTTAAGACAATTGTCAAAGAGCCAGAGGTAAGATGTTTTTCACGCTGCGATTATGTTTGAAAGGGTGGTGGAAGCAGACCCAATAATAATCTTCCAAAGGGAATTGGATAAAAGCTTGACGGAGAGGAAATTACAGAATCATGTGGAAAGCTTTGTGTAGTAAGGCTGTTTGAGTCACTCCTTCAAAGGGTCATTGTAAGCAACATGGGCCATACGCTAAATCATTAACTGTGAATCTCCTTTTCAATGGATATTAGTCTGACTCCTTTTACCTTTTAAAATATACTATCTTTCTTTTCTTCAGTTACATTTTCTTCAGGTCTACTGTATGTATTCAATGATACAATGTTAGTGTACAATATCGTAAAACATGATAATCTTTATATTTTTCTAGAATCGTTGCCTTCCTTTCACCTTATAAACTCCTAATAATATTCAAAACAGAAGCCAATTTTCATTTAACTTGGTGATATAAGAACTACAAAGACTATTGGATGCCTGGCAGTGATTACAGCAGAGTAATCTAATTGCATTCAGTTTATATATGGGGAAAGGATCTCTGGAAGTGATTACTTGTGCTCATCTAATCATTTGACTGGAGATGGTTTATATATAGCATAATGAATATCTGGGAGTGATTATATGCTGTAATCTGCTTGAGGAGGTTCAAATGGTGTCAGGAATTGCAGGAACAAAAACAAACCAAAGGTTTTAATGTGCTGTTTGGAAAGCACTGGTTAACACATTTTAGTCAAGATGCTAAACCCATTAAATATCAATATAGATCAATGACTATATACAGTCAAGGATTTCATACAAATACTTTACCCAGTGTACTTAATTTTAGAGAATTAAGCATACAAGTAGTCAGTTAGTGCCCTCTGACCCAACCATTAGAGTAGAGGTCACACCACATATCATGAGTGTATTTAATGTAATTACACAATAGCAAAAACCATTATAGATTGTAACGAGGGAATAACTGAGTTTATGTTTCTGATTGAAGATATGACTTTGTCTGAAATCATTGGAGCTTTAAAATTGAAACCAAACTGAGCAAAACAGGGCAATTGCTCACACAATATGATTTTAAATGTGTCTCAGTAATTGACTCCAATGATAGTTGAAAATGATTTGGTGTAATTTTGCCTTCTTTACATGGATGCTCGCGGTAGGGATGGAGGTATCATTGAAACACCACTGAATTTACAGTCCATCTGGCTTTGTTTCCTGCTGTAAGTAAGTCTTATATAAACAGAGACCAAAAATTGGATTGAGCCTGAATTGGCACCACGATTCCAGTACTGTTGATGTTGTAAGTATCTAATGATACCCATGGGGAGATGCAATAAATGGTTCCACCAGCCTCATTAGTATAGTACAGCCAGTTGTAAGTCACTGCTACAGAGACAACACATCAGTCTTGAGGTGGTGGGAGCTGGGGGAGGTCGAGCCAGGGCTGGGTGTGGAAAACAGGATGGGTCAGCTCAGGACACTGACCTCAAGAGAGTTGTGGGACATGGGGAGGAGAAAGATGGAGCAGAGGTAATGTTGAGGTGGGGAGGAGCGAGAATCCTGCTCCTGTCCTGACTACACAATAAACTATAATACACATATACCCATAAGAAGTTGCAACAGTAAGAAGTTTCACATCACCAGGTTAAAGTTCAACAGGTTTATTTGGAATCACAAGCTTTCAGAATGCTGCTCTTTCATCAGATGAGTGGAGAGGTGGGTCCACAAACACTGCATACATTGGCAGAGACACAATTGTAAGATAATGATTGGAATGTGAGTCTTTACAGGTAATCAAGTTTCTACAGGTACAGACAATAGGAATGGAGAGAAGGATAATCACAGATTAAAGAGCTGTGGATTGTCTCAAGCCAGGACAGTCAGTAGGATTTTGCAAGACCAGGCCAAATGGTGAGGGTTACATGTAGTGTTACATGAATCTAAGATCCCAGTTGAGACCATCCTCATGCATGCAGAACTTGGCTATCAGTTTCTACTTGGCAATTCTGTGTTGTCGTGTGTCTTGAAGGCCATCTTGGAGAACACTTACCCAAAGATCGAAGGCTGAATGCCCTTGACTACTGAAGTGTTCCCCAACTGGAAGGGAACACATCTGCCCGGTCATTTATTGTATGGAGTCTGTTCATCCATTGTTGTAGTATCTATTTCGTCTCGCCGATGAGCCTCGCCTCAGACATTCTTTTTTGCAGCAATCCATGTCATGAGAAATTGAAATGACTTCTATCAATTTGTTTTTGACTGTTTATTCCTGTGAGCAAAAGCAGTCAATTTTTTGTGGTTTAACTCTTCAACACAATAAGAACATTTCTTAGAGGCTCCGCGGTATTCTTTGGAGATCAAAAGGGTTCTGTGGCTGGAAATGTTTGGGAACCAGGATTAACCAATATTTTGAATTAAGATTATGTTCTCAATCACTAGATTGGGACTTACTCTCTCTTATTCTAACACACACACACTTTCATCTCTCACTCATACGCACACACCTCTCGATCTCTCATACTCACAAATGAAACACAAATTTACCTCTCGCTCTCTCACACATGCAAATACAAACACAAACTCACCTCACACACAACACACACACAACACACACACACACACACACACACACACACACACACACACACACACACACACACACACACACAACACACACACACACACACACACACACACACACACACACACACAATCACATACTCATACAAACATACTTCATACTCCCCTCTCTCTCACACACACACACAAAGATATATTCTCCTATCTCTCTCTCTCTCTCTCTCTCACACACACACACACTCCCCTCTCTGTCACATAAACACTTCCCTCTCTTTCTCTCACATGCACACAAACACACAGTCACCTCTCTCAAACACACATGCAGTCACCTCTCTCTCACACACACACAAATACACACTTTCCTCTCTCTCTCACGCACAAACACACTCACCTCTCTCTCTCTCTCTCTCTTTCTCTCTCTCTCACACACACACACACACACACACACACAAACACAACTTACCTCTCCCTCACACATGTACATTAACACAAATGTATCTTCTCTCTTACATGTTGGTGGTTCCTTTTTTTCCCTCACCAACCCACTCCCTGTTGTCCCCTTGCCCTGTTCTCACTTCCGCATCAAGGCTTGCTCTCCTTGTTTCCACTCCAAGGCTCGCTCTATGGCCCATTATCCGCCTCACTCCATGGCCACTGCCCCTCCTGCCCCATAGCCACTGTCCCTCCCATGCCATCGTCACTTCTCCTCCCACCTCATCGCCACTGCCCCTCCCGTGCCCTCACCACTCTCCATCACCACTGCCTCTCCCAGTTCATCTCCTCTGCACCTCCTGCCCTTTTGCCACTACCCCCTCCCACTTCATCACCACTACCCTCCACCCCATTACCACTGTCCCTTCTACCTCATCACCATGGTCTCTGCCCCACACCCTCCCCATTCCAAGATGTATCAATGCCAATTAACCCCAGGGTGTGTCCAATGGAACTCCAGTACGTATCCAATGAATCCTGGGGTGTATCCAAAGGAACTCCAGGCCGTTACCAATGCAATATCAGGGTTGCATGGAGCACAATTTGAAAAACTGATTTTATCCAAATATTTTGATGCAAATCTTATAACTGCATCATCTCATGTGTATTCTGCATCTAAATGTTAACCTCAGCTTTCTTTTAACAAATATTTTCTGCATGAAGTCTCCATCTAATTCTCTTTTAGCTGTTGCGATTGTTTGAGTTTCAACAGCCAGCCAGTGTAGCTAGCAATTTGCTGGGGTACCACTCAGGAATGCAGTGACGATGTATTCAGATAGGAACGTGGGAGGACAAACAGATGTAAAGTAATGCTGTGCAGGAGGCTTGTTGTTCCAGGCTAAATATAGGTTTGTAAATGTTTGGGAGCAGGTGGAAAGGTGAGGCTGGAGGGGAGGGGGCAGTGTGATGTTTCCAATCCAATAAGTAAATATGACAACTGAGCCTGAGCATTGCAGGTCATTCTCATTGACTAGACCTCAGATCTTGACAGAGCCATAATGACAATATGAATAGGAGAAAGTCTTTTTTTGTTCACGATGACTGTAAGGTAAAGCTCATTCGGGATAACAAGAGGGACATTGTCTGGCGAGGAATGCGATTGGGCTGAGTGTGGCAGGGCTAGGCAGCTGGAACAAGGAACATTCTGTCACGTCTCCTGAAGCCCTTCACGTTGGGGATTTTCATTGTGTACACAATGCATTCTCCTGAGATTTAATTTGTTAGGTTATTCTTTCACTTCACATGAACATGTTAAGTACCCAGTAGTTGATATGGCAGTTGGAATAGTATTACATTGCAAAGAGCCAACACCACCCTCAGTGATTATGTTGGGAAGGAGGCAGCATGTTTGCAATTTTGAAATTCTTATTCTATTCCAAATCCCGCCATGGCCTTTCCATATCCTGTGTCAGTTGCCTCATCCAGCCCCACATTCTCCAAAACGTCGTCATCTAATTCTGTCCTTTTGGACATTACTTATTTTAATATTGCCTTCACATGCTTAAGCCCTAAACTCTGAAATTCCCTCTCTTAATCCTTCTGACTCTCAAGCTCTCTCTCCTCTCTTTAATTTGCTCCTTAAAACATGTATTTTAAACCAAGCCTTTGGTCACCCGTCACACAATATCTCCCTATGTGGCATGGTGAAAGCCTCAGGATATTTTACGTATTAAAGCCAAGCAAGTTGTTGCTATTGTCGCATGCCCATCATGAAAGGTCATGGAATGCTGATAAATGCATGTGTACAGTGGTTAGCACAGCTGCCTCACAGCACCAGGGACCTGGGTTCAATTCCCAGCTTGGGTTACTGTCTGTGTGAAAATTTCATATTCTCCCCATATCTTTTTGGATCTCCTCCAGGCACTCCAGTTTCTTTTCACAGTCCGACAGATGTGCAAGTAATGGATTGGCCATGCTAAGTTGACCCTCAGGGGGAGTGACAAAGGTAGGGCCTGGGTGGAATTGTTGTCAGTGCAGACTCAATGTAGGATTCTATGATTCTCTTCTTATGATCTCTTCTGTCCAATGCTGGGTGTTATGAAGGCCACAGTGGATACGGGATATCATTACTAGATCTCCCCATAAACCTCATGGAGTACCAATTCAACTACTGAATGAGTGGAGGCTTACACAACAGGAAAGAAGTTTAAAACAAGACTGGCCATCATAGGTCTCTGAATTTTGACTTGAGCACCATAGCCACAGAAGCAACGGTTTATTCACTGCATAAATGAAGAGTGTTCATGACAAAATGCTGGCCTCAAGAGATTCTTACACAGGGCATGGTACTTTGGGATGGATATCAATATCCATTCGGGGAGGTGCAGAGGAGACTTATTAAAATGGTATCAATCATTGGGTTTTTCATTTATGTGAAGAGAATGGAGAATCTCTTGTTGGATCAATCTGTTGGCTGATAGGATTAAGGAGAATCCTAAAGCTTTCTTTCGATATGTTAAGAATAGAAGATTGGTTAGGGCAAGATTAGGGCCAGTCATAGACAGCAGTGGGGAGTTGCGCGTGGAGCCTGAAGAGATTGGTGAGGCACTGAATAAATATTTCTCTTCGGTATTCACGCAGAGTGCTGGAAATGTAGCTGTGGAGAGCACTGAGGTACAGGGTTGCAAATTGGGGAGTATTGTAGTAGATAGGGAGGATGTGTTAGAAATTCTCGAGGGTTTGAAGTTGGATAAGTCCCCTGGGCCGGACGGGATTTACCCTAGGATTCTCTGGGAGGCAAGAGAGGAGATTGCAGAGCCTCTGGCTCTGATCTTCAGGTCCTCGTTGGTTACGGGTGTGGTTCCGGAGGACTGGAGGATAGCGAATGTGGTCCCATTGTTTAAGAAGGGGAAGAGAGACCTTCCTGGGAATTATAGGCCAGTGAGTCTTACTTCTGTGGTGGGCAAGGTATTGGAGAGAATTATTAGGGATAGGATTTATAGTTATTTAGAGAGAAATGAATTGATTGGGGATAGTCAGCATGGTTTCGTGAAGGGTAGGTCATGCCTTACTAACCTCATTGAGTTTTTTGAGAAAGTGACCAGAGAGGTGGATGGGGGTAAGGCGGTTGATGTAGTATATATGGACTTTAGTAAGGCTTTTGATAAGGTGGCCCATGGAAGACTTCTACAGAAAATGCAGATGTGTGGAATAGAGGGTGATTTAGCTAATTGGATTAGAAATTGGCTGGCAGATAGAAGACAGAGGGTGGTGGTTGATGGGAGATATTCATCGTGGAGTTCGGTGACGAGTGGTGTGCCTCAGGGGTCTGTTTTGGGGCCCCTGCTGTTTGTAATTTTTATAAATGATCTGGATGAGGGTATTGAGGGATGGATCAGTAAATTTGCAGATGATACTAAAGTTGGTGGTGTGGTAGATAGTGAAGAGGGGTGTTTTAGTTTACAGAGTGACTTGGACAAGTTGCAGAGCTGGGCCGAGAGGTGGCAAATGGAGTTTAATGTGGAAAAGTGTGAGGTAATGCACTTTGGCAGGAACAATAAATGTGTAGAGTATAGGGCTAATGGTAGGGCTCTTAATAGTGTTGAGGAACAGAAGGATCTTGGTGTATGTGTCAATAGATCCCTGAAAGTAGGCAGTCAAGTGGATAAAGTTGTTAAGAAGGCTTATGGAGTCTTAGCTTTTATTGGTAGGGGGATTGAATTTAGGAGCCGCAGCATCATGTTGCAACTGTACAAAACTCTAGTGCGGCCGCACTTGGAGTATTGTGTGCAGTTCTGGTCCCCACATTATAAGAAAGATGTGGAGGCATTGGAGAGGGTACAGAGGAGGTTTACCAGGATGTTGCCTGGTATGGAGGGCAGGTCCTATGAAGAGAGGTTGAAGGATTTGAGGTTGTTTTCGTTAGAAAGGAGGCGGCTACGGGGGGATCTTATTGAAGCATATAAGATAATTAGAGGTTTGGATAGGGTGGACAGTGATAGCCTTTTTCCTAGGATGGAGAAAGCTAGCACGAGGGGACACAACTTTAAATTAAGGGGTATGAGTTATAGGACGGATATCAGAGGTAGGTTCTTTACTCAAAGAGTGATTAGGGAGTGGAATGCCCTGCCTGCAGCTGTTGTAGATGCGCCAAGTTTGGTGGCGTTTAAGAGGTTAGTTGATAAGTATATGGATGAGAAGGGAATGGTTTAGTTAGGAGGGGCATTGCTTTTATTTTGGTCGGCACAACATCGAAGGCCGAAGGGCCTGTTCTGTGCTGTATTGTTCTATGTTCTATGTTCTATGTTCTATGTAATCTGGGATTGTCTCACTTAGAGCAGAAAGGGCAGTGAAGAGTTTTGATAGAGTTGTTCAAAATTATGCATAGCTTTGATCGAGTAAATGAAGAGAAAGTGGTCAGCAACTTACTGACCCATGCATCTTGCAGAATAGTACTGTCCCACCCAAGTAAACTGCAATTCAAAGAAATGCATCCACCAGTGGGGGACGCACCATAGCAGAGCCAGAATATCCTGGCCATTCTCTCAACTGGCCAGAAAGTTGGTAACCTAGAGGGTTGGGGTAACTGTGGCATAGTGCTATTGTCTACGGACTAATAATTCATGGACCCAGGGTAATCAAATCCCACTACGGCAGATGGCGAAATTTGAATTTAACAAAAACTGGAATTAAAAGCCTGATAATGACCATGAAACCATTGTCAATTGTCATAAAAACCCACTTGATTCACTAATGTCCTTGCAGAAGGGAATCTGCCATCTTTACCCAGTCTGGTCCACATGTGACTCCAGATCCACAGCAGTGTACTTGACTCTTAATTGCCCTCTGAAATAGCTCAGCAAGACACTCAGTTCAAGGATGAATTTGGGATGGGCAATAAGTGCTGGCCCAAAATCCAAATCCAAAGGACACAGATTTGAGGCGATGAACGGGTGAAGTGGAAGGAAGAGGATTCTTTTGAATGCAGCAAGTTTTGATCTTCACTACCTGGAAGGGTGATGCTATAGCAGACACAACAATAACTTTCAACAGAAAAACCTCACAGGACTTGGGGAAAAAGCAAGGACTTGGGCTGAATGGAATAGCTGTTTAAAAGAGCAGGAAGGGACTTGAAGGCCGCAATTGAAGTGGGCAAGGCTCGCAGAGTGGAATTTTCTATTGCCCTCGAGCACGATTTTACAAGCCTCGACCAAGCAAAGTTGTAAAAAAGAGACTGAATAACCTCCCTCCATTGCTGTAACATTCAGAGTCAATGGGTGGGATTTTCCAGTCTTGCCAAAGTCAATGGACTCTTGAGTGGCTTGCTGTATATCCAACCCCAGCTCCCACCACAACCGGGTTGTAAAACCCCATCCCATATACATTTTTTAAGGGCAAAACAGTTGCTTGAAAAAGTGCAATATTAAATGATGTGGGGAGTAAAGCAGGAGAGGAGAGATTTTTACTGGATAACTTGTAAATTTGATGGACTGATGGCCAGTTTGTCCATTGTAAATTTCTGCAGTTTTACCATAACCAAGTAAGATTATTAATAAAAACTCCTTGATCAATTATTGTTAGTTATTTTTGAAATTGCCATGTGGTTATAAACATTGACTAAACTTTACACTTCATCCTATGCTACTTAATAAAGTTCAGAGAAAATTGGAAAGCCTACTTAAAATGAGATATCACTTTCCAACAGTTTCTTTCATAACTTGTATATAAATAACATTAAAATTAGGGCATTTTTAAAAATAACTTCCCTATTAGTTTTAGAGCTATAAATAGTTCAGCTTGTTTAAGAGATTATAATATTTGTATTTCTATTACACCTTATCATAAATATCTCAAATCATTTCACACAGTAAAGCAACTGTCAGTAATTCTGCGTCACCAACGATTCATAAATGGCAATTAAGTGAATCTGTCCTTACAATTTACAGCATGGGAACAGGCATTGTGCCCAACTGGTCCATCTTGGGTGTTCATACTCCACAGGAGTCTCCTTCCACTTGCTTTCATCTCACTCTAGCTCCATCTTCCCCTTGCCCCCTCTTGTTTGTCCATCTTTCCCATAAAGGTGAAGCTACTTTCTCAATTACTGTCATGCAGCAGTCAGTTCCACATTCTAGCCAGTGTCCGCTTGATGCACTTTCTCCTGAGTTTCTTACTGGATTTATTTGCAGTTCTCTTATATATATGGCCCTGAATTTTGCTTGTTCTCATGAGTGGAAACATTTTCACTTTGTCTCTCTATCAAACTCCTTCATCATCTTAAAGACAGGCAGTATGGTGGCACAGTGGTTGGCACTGCTGCCTCACAATGCCAGGGACCCAGGTTCAGTTCCTCATCTCACTGGTTGTGTTGAGTTTACACATTCTCCTGTGTCTGTGTGGGTTTCCTCAGGGTGCTGTGGTTTCCTGCCACAGTCCAAAGGTATGTGGTTAGGTTGATTGACGTGTTAAATTGACCCTAGTGTCAGGGGGATTAGCAAGATAAACGTGTTGTGGGAATAGAGCCTGGGTGGGATGTGGTTGGTATAGATTTGATGGGCCGAATGACCTCCTTCTATATTGTAGGGATCTTATGAAGACTTCTATCTGGTCATCACTTCTCTCTTGAAAAGAAAATAACTCCTGCATATTCTATTTTTTTCTGATGGATATAGATTTCTAATACTGTTATCATTTTTATAAATATTGTTTGCATCTTTTTTAGTGTCTTGTTCCTAAGATATAGACCGAATTAGTGCACAGTGTTCCAGGATTGCTCTAATTAAGCCATATTTAAAATGGCTTTTCTATTTTTTAGGTGTAACTTCTGGTGGCATTCTGGTATCAGATGGTACTGATTGTGGGAGAACTATTGATGAGAAGCCGAGAGGATCACATTGCACACAGTTCTGTGGGATTTTTTACTATTAGAACCAGCTTTCCAATGTAGAGGCGATGCTGCCAGCCATGTCCTGGGTAATATGCTCAGCTTCTTGTGTGGGGTTTGCATTAACAACAACAGAGGCAAAAATACTGCTAATTGAGACAAACTGACACAAGGTGAAGGCAGACAGTCGCTGCGGGAGCTGTCTCAGAGAGCTGCTGACCCGCACAAATTTTAAAAAACACGCAGCAAAAACCATGGGGGCAATTTTGAGGCCGCAATTTCCATCTATGGGAAGGGAAAGGCCTGCTCAAAATCTGGAAAGTGAGATTTGCGCTGGAGAGTTTCCGAGTTCCGATCATCCTGACCCCTCACCAGTGGAGTGGTGCGAGAAACACCATGGGATCCCAGGACATGGGGTTAGATACATTGCGATGTCACTAGCAAGCACTCTCTCTGGGATTTCCACCTCCCCCACCCCCCACCCCTCACCGGATAGTCAGCGGGCACTGGAGTGATGTCACGCCACTACCAATTAGAACAAATCTTCATAAGTGTGAATCTGTCACCTTCACATTCAAGGGGAATTTCAGAGACAGCTGCACCCTCTCAGGTGTGCACTGTTCAGAGGGTACCAGAGAGATCGCAGGGGACAGAGATAAGTGTGTCCAAAATCACCATATTAGGTTGGGGGTGTCCACAGTGTTCATTTATCTTCCCTTTATTTCAGAGCACCTCTTGCTCCAGAGGTTGTAAAGGCTGGTATGCAGGCAGAGCTTCCCGTTTCCTCATTCCTGCATTCCTATCCATATCGCAGCTAAAGGAATGCCCTTCCTTAGTGAGGACTGGCCAAAGAATGGGAGGGTTTGAAATCAAGAAGTTAATTCCAGGAGTGCGAATGGATGTTCATGGAATCATAGAATCCCTACAGTGCAGAAGAAGGCCATTCAGCCCAGCAAGCCTGCACCAACCACAATCATACCCAGGCCCTATTCCCCTTCATCCCATGCATTTACCCTGGCTGATCCCCCTGACACTAAAAGACAATTTAGCATAGCCGATCCACCTGTACATCTTTGGACAGTGGGAAGAAACTGGAGCGTCCGGAGGAAGCACACGCAAACACCAGGAGAATGTGCAAACTCCACACAGATACTCAAGCCGGGAATAGAAACCAGGATCCTGGTGCTGTGAAGTAGTAGTGATAACAACTGTGCTACTGCACCACCCCAGCCACTGTTCCACCATAACAGCCTGAGTGGGATCCCCCCCGAGAGGCTAGGCTGGCAGGGCAGAAAAGGGGACTCTGGACTGGGCTGCATCTCCCCTCAGGTGGCCTGAAGGGCCTCACGCTTGGGGGAGAATGACTGCAAGTGTGATTGGAAGCCAGACTCAGGAAACAGTGTGGGAAGAAGCTGCCCAGAAAACCAAAACTAATTGTCAGGGGCGTTTGAGTGCAAAGGCAGACCTCAATGGGTCATGGAGCCATTCATATGGAGCTCCCTAGTGCTTGCCGGAGTTAGCCATCGGCATAAAAATTATTGCTAATGGGTTATGAGATTCAGTCCAAAAACACAGCAGAGCTTTCTGCCTTTTGTACTGGAACCAGCATTCTGTCACTTTTGGTAAAATTTTCCCTTTTACTATGTAATATATTCAAACACTTGAAAGTAGAGTCAGAAAACCTCAGTCCTCAGACACAGTTTTTAATTTTATTTCATCCTGGCCATTCTACGCCCTGGATTAAAGTTGTGGCAAAAATGTGAAAGCTGCCTGGCCAATTGATTTGCTCGCCAATCATAAAAGAGTGGCACAGTGGTTAGTACTGTTGCCTCACAGCGCCAGGGACCCGGGTTCAATAGCCAGCTTGGGTCGCTGTCTAGCGGAGTCTGCATGTTCTTCCCGTGTCTGCATGGGTTTTCTCCAGGTGCTCCAGTTTCCTCCCACAGAGTGTGTATTGGCCGTGCTAAATTCTCTCCAGTGTGCCCAAACAGTGAGCGGAGTATGATGACTTGGGGATTTTCACAAGAACTTCAATGCAGTGTTAATGAAAGGGGCGGCATGTTGGCACAGTGGTTAGCACTGCTGCTTCACAGTGCCCAGGTTCAATTCCCAGATTGGGTCAGTATCTGTGTGGAGTTTGCACATTCTCCCTGTGTCCTCATGGGTTTCCTCTGGGTAACCCCCCCCCCCACTCCAAACGTGTGAATGTTAGGTGAATTGGCCATGCTAAACAGGCTAAACTACCTGAACAGGTGCCGGCGTGTGGCAGCTAGGGGATTTTCACAGTACCTTCATTGCAGTGTGAATGTAAGCTTACTTGTGCCTGATAAATAAATAAACTTCAAGCCTGCTTATGACACGTGTAAAATAAACTTTAAACTTATAACAGTGAACAAGCCACATAAAACTTCTTTTAGTTGACTCAAAAGTGGGGTTTAAGTGGCTTCTGAATTGTCAACAGGCACATTTTCGAGTGAAATATCGTGCAAGTGTGTGATGATGTAGGGACACACGGCCGAGGTCTACTCATGCGATTTCAAACACTGCCGGGTTGGACATGCAACCACCCAAGCCTCTGACCAATATTTCAAAGGAAAGCTCTGTCATCAAGAGAGACAGATTATTGTTGTAAATAGTTCTGGTTTGGACTTTTCCGGTCAATGCCGTTTACATTCCACTGCCTTCTCATCTACTTGAATATGCGATTGACTCACCACTTTGCCTTTCCCATGGATTTCCAAATACCAGCACATGATGCCTTTTGTGGAGCAAGGAGCAAGCCTGCCTTTTTTCCAACTTTTTAAAATTTGTTCATCCAGTGTTTGGTACTTGAAATTTAGGCCTCCACATGCACTTCTCTGCCCAAACTCTTCCCTCTGACTCGCAGCACCTCCCCCGCAACTCCTCCCAACCCCCCTCAGCTCCCCAGCTGGGAACAACCCCCTGCTTCCTAAAACTCCCACCCCTCCCCCAGCTACATTTCATCCAGTTAGTGGTTCTGAGTAGGAGAGGGATTGGATGCTCTCCAATCTGACCCTGTTGGGAATAGGTCAATCCAGAAATTCCTTCTGATTTGTGGGGGAGACAAAACTTAGATGCCATAAATATAACTGTTAATAAATCTAACAATGCATTCAGAAGAAACAACTTCACCCAGAGAATGATTAGAATGTGGAACATTACCACAAATCTGGGATGGTTTTTGGCAGTCCAATATAAGGTATGTGGCACCATGGTGTGTGGGTTTGGATAAAGATCAGCCCTGATGCTGTAGAATGGAAGAGTAGGCTGAATGGCCAACTTATGTTTCTATGGGCAAAATCTTCCACTCTGAACTTGGGGGGCGTGGGGGTGTGGATGTGGGTGGGGGGGGAGGTGATTGCAGAATGAGGCTGATTCACATTGGGGGTGGGTTGGATTCCTGACCAGACATTCTTTAGCAGTTGCTAAATTATTAAATATGCATCTGTAAGGCTGATTCTCACGGTGGGCAAGATGTCAGTACATGCTTTTAATTCAAGGGGTTTAAAATCTGGAAGCCATATTTCAATGGCACCTGTACTGTCTGCATTATCCTTCCCCGGACAGTCTGCGCCGTCCCTCCCCGGGCAGTCAGCGCCGTCCCTCCCCGGGCAGTCAGCGCCGTCCCTCCCCGGCCAGCCTGCGCTGTCCCTCCCCGGACAGTCCGCGCCGTCCCTCCCCGGACTGCCTGCGCCATCCCTCCCCGGGCAGTCAGCACCGTCCCTCCCCGGACTGCCTGCGCCGTCCCTCCCCGAGCAGTCAGCACCGTCCCTCCCCGGACTGCCTGCGCCGTCCCTCCCGAGCAGTCAGCACCGTCCCTCCCCGGACTGCCTGCGCCATCCCTCCCCGGACTGCCTGCACCGTCCCTCGCCGGACTGCCTGCGCCGTCCCTCCCCGGGCAGTCAGCGCCGTCCCTCCCCGGACTGCCTGCGCCGTCCCTCGCCGGACTGCCTGCGCCGTCCCTCCCCGGACTGCCTGCGCCGTCCCTCGCCGGACTGCCTGCGCCGTCCCTCGCCGGACTGCCTGCGCCGTCCCTCGCCGGGCTGCCTGCGCCGTCCCTCCCCGGGCTGCCTGCACCGTCCCTCCCTGGACTGCCTGCGCTGTCCCTTTCAGCTTTACCCACCACTGCTCCTCCCTCCCCCACTAACCCTTCCTCTTTCCTTGGTCTTTCTCCCTCACAACCTGTGCTGCCACCACCTGGTCTTAAGAATATTCTGGAATTTAAGATGCTCTCTGAAGAGGACAATGCAGGGGGATTTCACTGTTAATCATGGGAGAAATCACCTCGCTAGGTACACACCAATCATTAATGGAGAATTTGCACATTCTAAATTCCTCAGTTGTGGGACAATTTAACTTGGAGGGAGAACTTTGTTGTAGTGATGTGGCCTTTTAATGAACATGCATAACATGCTAATGTGTGGAAGAGGGCTTCCTGACATTGTTCCTCAGGAAGATCGATCCACTTCTAACATCCCCAGAACTGAATTCCAAAAGTTCATCCAGACTTTGATAAACCGATTTCTGGTGCCATGGCAAATTCTGTTCCCCCGATTCGGCACACTTCCTGCTGCTGGTGCCACTAGAAGATTCAGCCTTATGTATCTGTCACAAGGTGTATTTCAGGCAGATAATATTATTGGAGAAGTTGGATAAACTAATGACTTAGCAATAGAAGGCAGTCCTGATAGGGTGAGACATGAAGGTATAGCAGGAGGTAATAAACATTGGGCAAGGATCGGTCAGGTTGAATGACCTGTTTCTGTGCCACACATTTTACTTGATTCTGTGTGCTCAGGATGTGGGCAATGCTGACATGGCCAATTCTATTTATATACCAGCTCTAATCATCCTGAAGAAATGATAATGGGTCATCTTCTTGTATAGCAATTATTTTATAGTCCAGTGGCTTCACGACTTTTATAGTTGGGTGACTTCAATAAGAGGAAATCGCATTGGGTGAGATTTTATGGTCTTGCTCATCCAAAATTGTAAAATCCCCCCAAGGGCAATGGATCTTTCCATGGTCCACCCCTCACCTGCTACGATTCCTGTGACAGCTGGACAGGTAAAGTTCCAGCCGTTGCCTGGGACTGGACACAAATTACCTTGCCTTAAAGAAACATTAAGGACAAGGATGGGCTATTCAGCCCCTCAAGACTGCTTTGCCATTTAATTAGATCATGGTTGATCTGTAGATTAACTCCATTTACACACTTTTGCATTGTAATTGCCAGCTATCCTTACCTAACAGAGATCTAACTATGAGTGTCAGTAAATTGGTGAACAAGTGTATTATTTCATGGCAATACAGAGACTCGGTGCCTCTGGTTTCTGGCACTATTTCATAAATGGTTGGCTTTTATTACATTTAATTCTACGTGGGGTTTGAATGGAATATTGTCAATGATCGCTCTAAGCACAGGCAGACCACTGTGAACGCACAGTGTGATTGCAATGGCCTCCCTTCATGTCAGCGGCTATTTCAATAGCCATGGAAAGACACACAGTAAATGACTTCCAGGCTGTTAGTTCAATACGACACTACTCGCTGAAATGGTCCCCAATGCTGTACAAAATATCCTAACGAAGCCGTTAGCAGACTAATAAAAGCAAAATACTGTGGATGCTGGGAATGAGAAACAAAAACAGAAAACGCTGGATAAAGTCAGCTGTTCTGTAAAAGAGTCATCCTGCCTCAAAATCGTTAACTCTGTCCCTCTCCACAGATGCAGCCAGATCTGTTGAGTTTCTCCAGCATTTTCTGTTTTTATTTATGTTGGCAAACTAAACTGGCCAAGAATTAATGGGAAACCAAAAGAAAAAATGCTGGAAAATCTCAGCAGGTCTGGCAGCGTCTATAAGAATAGAAAAGAGCTGATATTTCGAGTCCCAATGACCCTTTGTCAAAGCATCTGCAGGGATTTTCTTTTATTAAAAATTAATGGGATCTCCAGCTGATTTAGTGGAGACTGTACACTTTCATTGTGTGTCTTAATACCAGGGGAGTGGGGAAGCTCTACAACTTCCCCCTGAGTGAGTAATTGTCCAGTAGAAAATTTCTTCAAAGCTTAAGGTTTATTTATTAGTGTCACAAGTCGGCTTACATGAACACTGCAATGAAGTTATTGTGAAAATCCTCTAGTCACCACACTCCAATGCTTGTTTGGGTACACTGAGGGAGAATTGTAACATGACCAATGCACCTAACCAGCATGTCTTTTGGACTGTGGGAGGAAACCGGAGCACCCAAAGGAAACCTGCAGACACACAAGGAGAATGTGCAGGTTCTGCACAAGATAGTGATGCAAGCTGGGAATTGAACCTCGGTTCTGGCACTGTGAGACAGTCACAACTGACCTTAATTACAGAGAGATTTCCACAGTGAGTTGCTGTCACCACTAACTTTACAAACCAGCTTAGACAAGTAACCTCAGCAAAACCCTTGTGGCATGACGACGAAAATACGACAATCATCATCATCCACAACATATCTCAATCCATACGCTGTGCACAAGTAGCAGACGGAAGCTGTAATTGTGGGGCAGCTGTTTAAGTGCAGGATATTTTCTTACACCTTCTGTAAATACAATATCCAAGGTTTAAGTGCTGTGATATAATCTCCGATTATAAAGATATGGCTCAGTACAGGTTTGCATTTCACATTCACAATAGGTCTAATTTATTTGGAATTACACTGTTGTTCAGCATAAAATCTTTTACCACGTTGGCAGATATCTTTCGTTCAAATAATTTATGCATTTGGAAGAACATGCATTTAGAGAACTCTTCCAGAAGTTGTTTTTTTAAGATAACAGTTGAGAACAACATCTGTCGAAATGGGAACACTAGTTTCATTTAACACAGTGGGTAAATATGCCTGTTGTTTGATAAATTGTTTGATGTAGTTTTGATTTTGTAACAACAACCATGACACTGTGTACAGAAATGCTGCATTTTATATACTAGTATCGATCCAGATAAGATTATGCCAACGGTTGCTACTCTCAAACCACCAGAATTCAAACGACCAGTTATCTCACCCACAAGAAGAGTAATCCTCAATTGCACCTATTGCTGAAACTGCATCAATTTCCTGTTATTTCTCATCCCAGTTTTTATTCCACTGTCTTCCTCACCAGACACCTTCCATTTGTTTGAATGAGTAATTTGAACCAAGTCCCATTCACTCATCATTCCTGTAGCTTGCTAGCCTACATCAAGTCCCAGTCAGGCAGTGCCTCTATTTCACAATTACTGTTTTTTTAAATTTTTTACTCCATTCTTAAAGTTAAAAAGCCAATGCTCAGAATGAACTAGGCAAATCCAAATCTATTCCTTTCTTGCTTCGAAATTCAATTCAATTCAATGTCCCCACAAGGGAGACAAACAAGAATCAAGCTAACAAGGTGAAGAATTGCACCCTGTCTTTGGCTGGATCTCACACTTAATCTTAGGTAAAAGGCTGATGTCTTCATGGTGTTGTTCATCCTTCAACCCCATGACCCTCTGAGATAGGCACATTGCTGATTCTCACCACTCCACCATTGGCTGTCATGCATTTGTATTTCAGAACTCTCTATCTTAATCTTTCCAACACTCCCTCCTTTAAAACATTTCTTGATACGAGCTAGTTTGAGACTGCTTTTGATCACCTGTCCTGATATCTCCTAATTGATTCAGTGTCAAAATTTGTTTAATAATGCTCCCATGAAGCATCTTGGGACATTTTACTATGCTCAAGGTGCTATACCAAGGCAAGTTATTGTTGTTTATGTATGTAAGTATCAATTCAAATCTAAAGGCAATGTCACAGGGTTTGTGTGTCTTTTGTTGTCCATGATCAAAGGTTGTCTTTAATGTGTGAGGCCAGTGTGCTTCTTCGCTCTCAGAGTCATTTGTCCCAATTTAAATAATTTGTTAATTTAAAAATAAAAATTATTTGTTATTACACTTACATTTTGCTGATGTCTCACACACACTATCGCACACACAAATAGATACTTAAGGAAAAAGCAATGCAATTGCAATTTGAAATTATTTGAATCTCTTACGTAGCAGGCCTGAAATTTCTTAGCTGAACTGTTGCAGTAGCCAGAGTGTAGGTCAGGTAAAAGCAGAAAATTCTGAATAAGATCTGATGTTTCTTGTAGTTGAATTGCCCAGAGGACAACTCTCAATTGAACTTGAAGATGGTAAGGGTTATGGGAAGATTTCTTCTCACTCTTTAAGTATAGACCTCTAATTTTGGCTGCATTATCTTGAAGCTGGTTCAATGGATTTTCAAATGGAAGCACAGTGGCACAGTGGTTAGCACAGCTGCCTCACAGTGCTAGGGTCTCGGGTTCAATTGCTGGCTTGGGCCCTTGTCTATGCGGAGTTTGCATGTTCTTCCCGTGTCTGTGTATGTTTCCTCTGGGTGCTGCAGTTTCCTCCTATAGTCCAAAAAATATGCTGGTTAGGTGTATTAGACATGCTAAATTCCCCCTCATTGTACCTAAGTGTGGCAATCAGGGGAATTCCACAGTAAATTCTCTGTTGTGTTAATGTAAGCCTACTTGTGACACTAATACATAAAATATTTCTGATTCTCTAACTGAAACAGCTTCTGCTATAACTTTTAAAAGCAGTTTCATAATGTCTGCCTTAACTATGTGACCTGTACAAGTCCAAAGACCTTTTCCAAATAAGGTAGTGGGTTGGTCTGATACACATCCTGTGTTGTGACTTTTCAGACTTTAAATGCTTTGAGGTAAGGGACCATCGCAATACAATGAAAACTCATTGAAACTCACTTCATGTTTTTATAAAACCCACTGAGTTTCAATATTCTGATACTCCTTGGTGAGGCAGGAAAATGAATTAGCTGGTTTTATAGCCCTGGTTCTTTACAGTTCATTCTTAAGAAAAGAACTTGTGAGTTTCACAAGCGGCTGAGGACGTTCATATTTTAATTAGATATTTGATTGAGTTTCAGGTCTTGACTTTAGCCAATATTGTCAAGTTACATGATGTGTTGTCAGTCATTTTAAAAACTATTGTGTCCATTTAAAAAAATACACTTTTAAATTTTATGATATCTTTTACCTGTACTGAGTAGAATCTTCATAAAAGAAAAAAGGGATTGTCCTGGAGTGCCCAGGATTCAAAGATTACAGATTAATTTCCAGGGCATGGCTGCAAGTAACCTGGGAGAAAGATTTATAAAGATATATCTACATTTCATTTTTGTTTATTAGCTGTAGTATTGGAGAAAAATGGCACAGACAGAAATTATTTGTTTATTATGTTCATGATCAAGTTTTTTGTTTGTATTTTCTTACCCTCAGAGTCATTTGTCCCAATTTAAATAATTTCCAGCAGCAAGTTCTTGTTAATTTAAAAATAAAGAAGATTATTTCATTATCACACTCTTACTGTGGAGACTTAAACAGAACGTCTCACACATGCTATCACACGCACAAAGAATAGATACAGTTGAGGCAAAAAATGACGCAGTTACAATTTGAAATTATTTGAGTATCTTATGTAACATATATAAGTGTGCTTGGCTGAGAACTTAGTCTGCCATTATTCTTGTTGATGTTGCTGCACCCTGAAAAAAAATATTGTGTGGTTTAATCTCTTCCCTCTAAGATCAATTTTATTGCGTTTATTTAGGCAAGTATAAGTGGTTTAAGGGTTTGAAGTTTTTGTTAGTGATACTTTAAGGATCTGGATGATTTTTGCTTGTATTGAACTGACTTTCTGAACATAGAAAATTATGAATGAATTACTTTTTTAAAGTTATTTTTATGTGTCCTACTCTCACCACGTATTCATTAGTTCTATACAGTGGGTCAATAAGCATCGAAGTATCATAGGGCATTGGGGGGATATGGGAACCATGGGGAGTGGGTAGAGTGGCACAGCTTGACATTGTGAATATGGGGCATAGGCTGTTGGTGAAAGGGCTGGGCATTTGTTGTATGAGGATCCACAAATGTGTGGAAGGGCATTGGTACTGGGGGCATTAGGACTCAAAGTGGGTAGAAAGGCAAGAGTTTGGTATGGGGGCCATTTGGGGAATAGATGTGAGGCATGAGGTGGCACAGATGGGACTTGCGGAGTATGTGAGGGGTGAGTGAATGTGTGGATTGAGGGCTGCAGAGCCTTTCTGTTTTTATTTTAACTGAGACCAATCCCAACACCAAACTCAGGATGAAAATTCAGGTCTGTGTGGGATTTTTTTTGTCTTTGAGCAATTTTGTTTATTATAAAAATATGGGAGATGGAAATAAAAGGTTGCTTGGATGATTCTTGGGGGTCGATTGGTTGAAGTTGAGTGTGCTCATTTTCTAATTGGCTGTGGGAAGGTGATGAACCATGAGGTTGGATGCATTGAGTGACCAATAGTTTGAGCGTGTGGATAGCTGGCAATGAAACCTCCATGAACACATCCAAACAGAGATGGTCAACCACAAGCTGAAAAACCAAAAACTTAGTTCATCTGGTTATTCATTTTTATCCACGCGGTGCCTATGGTGTAGAAATCAAACTGTTTAATAATATCCACAGGCATCATATCAAAGATAAGATTCAATCCAAATGTTTCTCTTAATAACCCAATAGCATTATGAATTTAGGTTGAAGACTGTTATTATTTTAAAAAACACACTGGGCAAAGTTCAATATGGACAGGGATGGTGTAAAATGAAAGGTGGCAGATTGGCTAATCAGTGTCAAATTCCTTTCAATTCAATTTGTGTTTCACCCTCCATCTTCTTGAATTTGTTTGGGAGAAGGGTAATTGATTAGAGGGGATTACATTAATATGTTATTTAACTATCCCTTCATCAAAGCCTAAATTCTCATTCAGATAATATGATAATAGATGCAAGCACTCGAGCCTGCTCTGCCATTAGACAAGATCACGGCTGATCTGATTAGGGCCTCAACACTTCTTTCCTGCCTGCTCCTAAATCCTTAGGATGAGATTTTCTGTTCTCCAGCCATGTACCAATGTAACCAGATCCTTCTGTACTTCAGAATTCTGCAATCTCTCTCCATTTAAATAATATGCTGCTTTTCCATTCTTCCTGCCAAAGTGGACAAGTTCACATCTTCCCACATTATGCTCCACGTCCAAAGGTTTTTGCCCATTCACTGATTATAACCTTTTTACAGACCTCTTGGACAGAATTTTCTCTGCAACCTGCTACATGTTTCATGGTGACAGAAGCAGACCGCAATTGGCCAGTGGCGGGATCTTCTGACCCCACTGTTGTCAATAGGGTTTCCTATTGAATGCACTCCTCGCTGCTCAGAAACCTATGGTGGGGGTGATCATTGGCAGGAATGGAAAATCCTACCGGTGTGAACAGCCAGAGAATTCCAACCCTTAAGTCTTCTTCACAACTTACATTCCTATCTATCTTTGTGCAGCTATACTGTAGTAATTGGAAGGATTGGTGACCACCTGCTAGTGTAACAAACTGTAACGGTTTATTTGCAAACAGATATACATACAGGGTAAGTTCACAATGTTAACACTTACAGTTCTAGGACTTATTCTAGCTGCAAAGATCCATACTCTGCACAAAATCCCCATGCTCATTGGGTTACGTGGCCCACCTGATGTACATCCCTTAAAGAGGCCAACGACTACATCCCTCCCCCTTTAAATTCCTTATTTTACAACACATAAATAACATATACAATTTCCGAAACAATAAAAATAATGAACGTTCATAACACAGTTTAATCAGAAACTCAGCTGTCGGGAGACGTTTCTTTCTCTGGGAACAACACAGCTTAGCTGGTTGAGGTTTCACTGTAGAAGTAGTTTCGATTGGGCTGGCTTCACTCGGAGTCTCCTCCGGAATCTGTGCCTCACCTCCCAGTATCCCCTTGGTTTCAATGGGAACAACCACCAACTGATCAACTACTTCATCGCTTAGACAAACAACAATGCTACTTGCTGGCACAATTGGATCAGGCAGTATTATTGGTTCTTTGGGATGACTCCCACCTCCTCAAATAATCCACCTGTTTCCTCACTAACTTGTCCTGCATAAGACAGTGGCCCCACCCTGGTGACACAACTCTTGAGACCCAATTTGGTCTTCTTCCAAACTCTGCCAAAAAGTACCCAGAGTATCCAGTTCTCAGTGTTCACATCAAAAGCTCCTAGTTTCCCAAGGAGAAACATAGGTGCTCCCTCTTTTTCAGGTTAGGATCAATCTGATTCACTCTTCAGTTTTGTGACGATATTCTCTTCGAATTCCTCACTGCAAAAAGAGTCACTCTGATTTATCTTGTCACTAATGTGATAATTTCAAGGATTGGCAATCATCAATTAGTATAATGAATTTAACAGTTTGTATATAAGTAGATAAATATGCAGAGTACTTTCACAATATTAATATTTCCAATTCTAGTATCTACTCTGGCTGCAAAAACCCACATTCTGCACTGAGATGCATGTGCTGTTTCCCCATTGTTCAATCGGGTCACATGTCCTTCCAATGTAAGCTGCTTAAACTACACATACGTTCTCCTGTTCCATTCTCTAAGATGTTAACATAATTTGTAAATAGTTGAGGCCTCTGTATTGATCCCTATGGCATTCCACTCATTACAACTAGCCAACCTAAAATGATCCATTTATGCCTACTTTCTCTTTCCTGCTAGCTAACAAATCTTTTATAGTTCTTGGCCTAAACACCTTTCCTTTCCATTCTTGGCCTTTTGGCTAAGATCAAGCATCAGATCAAGCGTATGATGGATTGCAATGTTTCATCTTGTCATCTTGGATCTTGTTTGTCTCACTTGCGGGGATCTTGAAGTGGATTCATGTGGATTTTGAATTTGGCTTTTGGAGCCAGCGAGGGATGGATTCAGGTTGCCCGTCCATTTTGAGCATTGGCCTTGTAACTTTAACGATGAAGTAGAAAGATCTTTTTTTTAAATTCTCCTGCATTCCAATGGGACCATGTGCTGGGATATATTTGAAAATTAGATCTCATTAAAATCTGACACCCGAGTTTGATGATTATTCCCAGAAAATTAATGTAAATGCTATTTAGGAACATTGCATCAGGGATAGACTATTTAGCCCCTGAGCATATTCTGTCACTTAGATAGATCATGAGTGATCTGTATCTCAATTCCCTCTATCCGGTGTTTTATAATCCTTAATACCGTCGTTGAACAAAAATGTATCAATCTCAGCGTCTAAGCAGAAAATTTGCCAATGCCTGCCCTTTGTCAGGTTGTAAATGTATAAAACTAAGCAAACATATTTCCTGAATATAACAGACAGGAAAGGCTGCATAGCTAGGAGGTTATAAAATCTTTTAGTGCACAGTTGATAATGCCAAGCTTTATGTTTACACAGTCATTCTCATTTTAATCATTGCATGTTGTGTAAAAATGTTTAACATGTTATCAACCACTTGATTAGAATGTATTAGTTCAAATCCTCGCTCCAGAACTTGTTAGGATGCCCCCTAGGTAGTTTGGAGAGAACATTTCTTTCTTGAAGGTTAGATAATATATTAAACTATGTCCATCCTATTCCAGTCAATGTTGTAAAGTCCATGGAAGAAGAGTGAGGATATTCCTGGTCAACATTTTATTCGTAACCAACCAATATCACCAAAAACAGATTACCCGCTCATTCACCTCATTGTTGTTCATTAGACTTTGCTCTGTACAAAGCAGAGGTCATGTTTTTCTGCAGTGTAACATTCCTGTTTCCAAGTAATTCATTGAATTCAATGAATTATTTCAGAATAATTTTGAGATGGCTACATTCACTTGGCCATGGAGTGGGGAGGCAAGTATAGTTGATGTGCAGACCAACGAATGGTAGGGGCTTTGGGGTGAAGACGCTTATGTGTTGAATGCAGGAGGGTCGTGTGATGAAACCTTCAGGGTTACATTCAGCCTGAGTGGCAGCTTGTCACCCTGACCCCACCCCAGACCCAGGGACTGTGCAGCAACTTCCTAATTCCAAGCCTTCACTTGGAATTCATGATGCATAATGTTATGAGGCTTGATGAAAATAAAAATTAACCTGGAAAGCAGTTTGTTTGCTGACAAGGTTTTCCTTTCCAAAGAGGTGTGACTCAATCATAGGATAAAATAGAATTAACACGCTGCTTAGGTTTTAACTCTCTGTGACCAAAATGTTGTGTGCTTTCTGGTTGAGGAAAGAAGCAGGGGGCAAGGTCTTCCCAAATATTGGCAGAGACCAATAGCGGACAGGGAAATCTGCATTGAAGCTGTCGGCTTTCTTCACCGTAACATTTGAGACATGGTCAGAAAAACCACAAGAGGCAGGGCCTGGTCTGCCAGTACCTTAGTTTCTTGAGGATCGGGCTGCTATTTTTAAAGCCCCCCCCCCCACCCCCCGCTGCTAAGCTCACAACAGTCCATCAGGAATCACCCACCTGATGGGGCAGTGGCAGTGCCTGGGATGACCCTCTTCCTTCCTGAGTAACGCAATCACCTAAGCTACTCTTAGAGACCTGCTCACCAGATACATGCCTTGGGAAGCCAGTCATGACTCATGATATTCTGCCCTCATGCTTGTATGAATGAGTGTTTTTGCAGGGGATGGGGATAGGAGCAAATGGTTTAGGCATAGAGGTCTGACACGATAATCTATTGAAATACTATTCACAAAATTCAATCTCGGGTAACATGCTACATCACTGATGGAGGGAGTGGAAAATTGCACCATGTGTTTACGTCAGTGTGAAACACAATTTGGACATCCTATGAGATTTTACACTCCCGTCACCAAATACACACAAAAATGGAAAATCCTGGCCAGAATATTGGAAGTTTGTCTTTGTATTTCCTAATTGGGGATGGTGTAAAGGATCACAATGCTGGAGATTGCCCTCCCAGTTGATCTTCCCATCTGGAATGATTCCCTCATGCTCTGCCCACTCAAGGTGTCACAAAGGTACATCAGACTCACCACAATAAAACAGCAGAAGAAAATTCTGTGTGGTTTTGGTCCAGGATTAGTCTGGCTCATTGAATATATCTGAGGTTGAGTTAAATTTTTGATCAACAGGGAAATCAAGGAAGACTGGAGGCCACATTCAGATCAGCCATGATCTTATCAAATGGCAAGGTATGCTTGAGAGACTGAATGGCTTCCTGCTGCTCCAGTTCTTGTGTTCATGTGTAAATCAAGTGACTTTCTTGAAGATAAAAATAATCAAAAATGGGAAATTTTCTCACTCTGCAAGGGAAGCTCAAATCAGGCAATTCTTCGTCAGAATATCTCAGCCTCAGCCATGTTGCTTTGTGCAGTGACCTTGTGGGCAAAATTTACTCCTAATCAGAAATAATGCCCTATCACTAGATTGATATGGACGTTGATCGCCACAATACATGTTTTCAATTTTGTTAGTTCAATTAATTAACCAGGTTGTTGACTCTAGTTATTACAAAATAGTGATACCAATGGTTTTCTATGTGTTAAACGGCCCCTTTGGGGTTGCATGATGGCACAGTGGTTAGTACTGCTGCCTCAAAGCGCCAAGGACCCTGTTCGAATCCCAGCTTGGGTGACTGTCCATGTGGAGTTTGCACCTTCTCCTCGTGTCTGCATGAGTTTCCTCTGGGTGCTCCGGTTTCCTCCCACAATCCCAAAGATATGTGATTCGGTACACTAACCATGCTAAATTCTCTTTCAGTGTACCCAAACAGGCACTGGAGTGTGGCAATGAGGGGATTTTCACAGTGACTTCATTGCAGTGTTAATGTGAGCCTACTTGTAACTAATAAATAAACTTTAGAAGGCAAATCTTACAGAGACAGAAATCAATTGAAAGAGATGACGAAGGCGAGCTTTAGGTTCACTTCAATTTCATTTCAAACTCCTTGGAGAAGGAGAGTTGAATTTTTGATTCTAAGAAATTGTGAGGTTGTCAGACATATTGATGCAGTGAACTGTCGGGACATGGAATGTAAAATGGATGGCTGTGAGACAATTTGGTGTCACGGGCTGGATTTTCATTTCCAGAGGGATGGGTGGATCGGGTCATGAAAGGTTCAAAGTAGTTTCTTTTGCCGGGAAAAAAAATTCCCTTTGATTTCACACATGGACATAATTTTAATATGGTCTTTTGAAAGGTTGGAAAGGCTTTGGGTGCCGAGGCCAGAATCCCCTGCCTGGGAATCACAGGAAAATTGAAAGGGTGAAAGAGGATGGGATAGGGTGGGGGAAGTGAAAGAGGGCGAAAGATGGTGGGGGAAGATGTGCGAGGTTGGAGGAGGGTGAAAGAGGAGGGGGAGGGCAAAAGAGGGTGCAGGGCAGTGAAAGAAGGTGTGAGAGAGTGAAGGAGGTGAAAGAGAGTGAAAGAGGGTAGGGAAGGGTGGGCAAAGTGAAGGAGGGTGAGGAAGGGTGAAAGAGATGGGGGAGAGTGAAAAGAGAGGGGGAGGGTGAGTGGGGGAGGGTGAAAGAGGGTGGAGGAGAAACGAGGGTAAAAGAGGATGAAAGAGGGTGGGGTAGGGTGGGTAAGAGTTAAAAGGATGAAAGAGGCCAGGGGAGGTTGGAGCAGGGTGAAAGATGGTGAAAGAGGGTAGGGGAGGGTGGAAGAGGGTAAAAGAGGGTAGGGGAGAGTAGAAGAGGGTGGAGGACGGTGAGGAAGGGTAGGGGAGGGTGGGAGAGGGGAGGGTAGAGGGGGGTGAGGTGAAAGAGGGTTAGGGAGTGTGAAAGAGGGTAGCGGGAGGGTGAAAGAGGATGACGGAGGGTAAAAGAGGGTGGAAGAGTGATTTCATTGAACTTGTGATTCTATGACTCAATTCCCCATGCGATTTTTGAGTGCTGTGTTGATTTTGAAAGCCTAAGAAGAAACCTATCTCCTTGGAGAGTTTGTGATTACTGGAGGAAACCTGTTCAGAATTCAGAATATTCTGAAAAATAAATGTAAAATGTTTTGACATTTTCAAACGTCACTGTTAGATGTTGTATTTTAATGTAATGTCTTTTTAATGGAGTCATTCTTCAGAGGGATCTGTCTGCAAAGATAAATTGACATTGACATGACCCAACATTGTGTAAATCTTGAACTGCATTACAGTACAAAGAACAAAGAACAAAGAGTAAAAACCAAAGTACTATCTTTCATTGGAAAAAATGCCATCATGCATTGAAAATATTTTTAATAAGTTTTGTCAGCCTCGGCTATCGTGTTTTGTGCTGAGAAACTGATCACTCTGGCCATGAAAAGTCCTGCTTTTGAAAGTTGAAAAATATCTCTGCACCTGCTCCTCTTGTTTGATTGACAGGCACTCGGCTTTAAATTTAAAAGGGATGACATTCTATCCGGTCAGTTTTGGGCAAAACTGGAAGCTTTTGTTATGACTGTTAAGGACGTTATGAATGCTTGGCATGGTTTCAAAAGCTAAGAATGACTTCCACTCAGCAAGTGGTCTGTTGATCTAAGAACAATTGAAATTGTTGAGAGGCTCTAATAACAGTACATACCTGTAATGTAGTTTCATGTTTATTTACAAACTTTATAGTCCCTTAAAGGATTATAGTTTATCTTTGCACTAGAGTGGTTTATCTCCTAACATCAAGAATAGTGGCTGGAGTTTTCCGGCCAGTCATGTCAGTGGGATTTTCTGGTCCAGCTGCAATGAGCAGAGTTTTGGCTTTGTGCCAAATTTTCCGTCCTCAATTGTAGCATTAGTAAAGCTTGAACTGTTGGAAAATTCCAAGCAGTGAGTTTAAATTCAAGCTTTTATTGGATTACTAAAGGTTTTATTATTTCCATTGCTATTGCACGGCTCCTGAGCACTGAACATAGTACAAACTGGGTGAGTGGCTGTGGAGAATATAAAAGGGGCATGGAAGTAGCACACAGGTGGTGTGGGGGATCTGAGGGAGCATGGGTTGGCACGGATGACCTGAGAGAATGTTGGATTGAATGGGAAGGGGTGGGAGTGTGAGGGATAAGGTTTAGGAGGTCTTTAAGCAATTTTGGAGGCTGGGCTGCCTCTGCTCACACAATCCTCACAAACTCACAAAAGAAAACTCCATCATGGCTCACAAAATGCACTGCAATTACGTGTAAAAATCCCAAACAAAGTCACACGTTGACTGGGGATACCTTTCTGAAAGAGTGCGGGTTGGGTTTTCTTCAGCCCATGGGTTAACCTGGTCCATTTGATAGTAATTTAAATCGGTTAGATCTAAAATTGGTGTTGCTAAATTCTTACTGAGTTCTTACTACCCCAGTCCAACGCCAGCATCTCTATATCTTAACCTGGTCCCACACCTTGAAATCCTTTAATCTCATATATGTTCAGTTAAAGCTATCATTGAATGAAAAATATTTGAGAATTAACAGAAGAGCGAGTTTTATATTAATTTTTATCTTCAGTTCATAACGTTCTGCATGAATAATGTATTTCAATATCTTGTCCAGCAGTAATTAAAAAAAACTTCCCAAAATATAACCTTGATAAATCTTGATAAAAATATAATCTTGATAAATCAGTTTACAATCTGCAGATAAATGGAATTATCTACTTCACCTTTCTTTTGCAATAAAGGGTAATGTATGAGGAGAAATAGATAAGAATTGGGAAGCAAATGAAGAGAAAGAATGAAATAACCTTTCAAATTCAGTTAGACTAACATAATCAATCGATTAAGAAGATGCATTCATATGGCATCTCTGACATACAGACATCCCAGGGTATTTCATTGCTCAGCATGAGGGAAATGAAGATCAAGACAGGAATATGAAGGGAGATTAGATGAGGTGACTGAAGGTTTCGTCAAATAAAAAGTTGTGAGAACAAAACAAATTACTGAGGATGCTGGAATCTGAAACCAAAAGAGAAAATGCTTTTTCAGTGTTCCAGTAAAGCTCAACACAAACGGAGAAACAACATCTCATTTTCTGGCTAGGCATTTCACAGTCTTCCAGTCTCAACGTCAAATTCAGTGACTTTTTTTGATTGTCTCTACCTCATTTTTATTTCTTTATTGTCTGTTTTTTTTATTCTTCTCTCCCAATCTTTACCCCCTATTTTATTTCCCTTTTCTTAGCTTTTCTCCCCTTTTGCTTCTTCTTTCCCCCTTTTTTTCAATTTTTCCTCTTCCCCCACCCATCTCCCCCACTTCTTCATCAGCTTACCCTCTGATTTTAGCTTCTCTGCTGTTTGGCCATTCACACTTTCTATTCTCTCTATGGACTGCCATTAGCAGCCTTTCCCCTTTTTTTGTGACTATGAGTCATCTTTCATTCCCTCACCCTATTGTCTAAATAAGTCCCACTTTCTATACCTTTTAACTTTGACAAAAGATCATCTGGATTCAAAACATCAGTTCTGTTCTCTTTTCCCTCCTTACAGATGCTGCCAGCATTTTCTCAAATAGCTGTGAGAGGCATTTGAGAAGAAAAAGAAAAACTGGAATAGTTTAGAGGGGAATTCCATAGGGGTCAAGCTGCTAGTGTTTAGACAAGCAATGATTAAGCAAAAGGAAGGATGATAAACAACAGGTTGGAATATTCTACGAGATTAGGGTTGGGATGAGATTGTTGGGATTTATTAGGTCAAGGGCCTAAAGGGATTTAAAGATAAGGATAGAAATTTTAAATTTACTGCTGTTAAGGATGAAGAACTAATGTAGTTCAATGAAGACATGAACAAGGGAGCAAGCAAGAGTTAATTGCAGAAAGGCAGTCCTGGAAATATTTTTGGTGAGCTTATAATGGGTGCAAGGCCATTAAGAAAACAACAAGGAGCGATAAAGTCATTTAAGTTGGGAGGTGACAAAAACAAATGAAAGGATATCAGCGGTGGAGGCTAACATACTGATTAATGTTACAGTAGTGATTAATCACAGGAGTGAATAAAGTCGTAGTGGTGGAAGTAAGTGGTCTGTATGATGGAAGCAATGTAACATTTGAGGCTTAAATAGGATACAAGTTGAGAAAGGTCTGCTTCAGCCTGTGATTGTGGCTGGGTAAAGGGATGGAATTCATTCCATCATGGGCCTAAATTACATTGATCTTCATGGGGTGAACTGAAGGGATTTAAGATGCACACCAAATGGGATGTGAATGTTGCAGAAGCCATCTAACAGCACTCCTGTAACACAGAACCGAAATAACATGGATGCTCCTGACAAAGGTCACTGACCTGAAATAATAAGAAGAATTTTGTATTAAAGTATATAATTTGAACTCTTTTTCTGTCCGTAAATAATGGACAAATTATTTGATTTTCTTTCTCCTCAGATGTTGTCTGATCTATGGCATATTTCCAGTGTCTGACAACACGGTTTAAAGGTCAAGGGAGGTGTCACAGAGAGAGAGTTAGGGTGTCATCAGTATCCCTCTGGAAGCCGACCTTACACCTGTGGTTGCTGTCAAAGAGAAGCAGCATATAGATGATGATGACAGAAGGAAAAGGGTAAACCAAGGATAAATCTATCAGAGAACAGCAGGTAAAACTTGAAGAAACCTTCAAAAGTCAACTTTGCAAATTAGTCATTTGAGAAGTTCAGGATAGAAAGGAAAGTCAAGCGGAAATAGGAAGGGAGGAGAGAAAAATAAATAAATCTTGCATTTCTGTGAGCATTGGTTACCTTACAGCCAAAGAAGTGCTTTTGAAAAACTGCGAAAAAGAGAGACAAGTTGTCAAAGTTTTTTATCTTGCACTCATCAGGTCAATGCCAATTTTCAAGTAAGTCTACTTGTCAACCAATCAGCACTTCCCTCTCTTGTGTTGTATAAATTGTAGTGACCATTTGAAATTTGGTGTTGTTACATTTGAGCGAAATGATGAGGTAGTGCATCGACAAGGTTCATCTTTCTTTTAAAATATGTTGATCCAAGTAAGCTTTGCTTTTTGTTGAAAATGATTCTTATGTTTTAGACCGGGTCAGGTTACCTAGAATTGTTCCTTTAATCAACATTTACCCGACACAGCAGAAAGTTTCTTGGAGAATATTGAAATGGTGCGCCAACTTCTGTAGATAATGAGATTGCCCCCTTCCATGAGGAAATTTCAATTAGCTGAGCAGGTTTATGAACTACAACCAGCTACATTACCTGGTTTAAGTACATCACCAGTCAGAATCTTGAATCACTGCAGGAGTATTGATGTCCAGTAGGTCTAGGCTGATCCTATTGAAGTGCTGAATCTTTGTAGAGTGATTGGAGCATGTCTCCCATTCTGCAGAATTTTAAATGGTGATTATAGGATAAATGGAACTCAAATAAATTATAGAATTAACAGCTCCGATTGGGGATATTCCCAGAGGTTATACAATGTGCGACCTCTAAACATCTCACTTTCCCATGGCCATTTGGAAACAAATAGACTTTGCTACGAGCCTGACTGTCAATAAAGCAGCCTTTATTTCCCAGTTGGGGAGTAGGTTGGCTGGAGAGCTAGTTTGTGATGTAGAGCAATGCCAAGAGTGTAGGTTCAATTCCTGTACCGGCTGAGGTTATTCATGAAGGCTCCACCGTCTCAGCCTTGCCCCTCACCTGAGGTATGGTGATCCTCAGGTTAAATCATCACCAGTCAGCTCTCTCCCTCAAAGGGGAAAGCAACCTATGGTCATCTGAGACTATGGTGACTATTCTTTTATTCCCAGTACAAAAGTGAAATACCGTAGACACTAGAAATCTGAAATAGAAACAGAAAATATTATGAGAACGGAGCACGGTGTCAGACATTCTTGGAAACATAAATATAGGTCACAAGGGCTTGAATGTTTCATTCCTTTTGTATTTGAATAGATAGTATCTGTGGAGCGAGAGGCAGAGTTAACAATCAGAATTTTCCTGTTCCGTCTACCACAGGAATTGGAGCAGGTGAGGGTGGACAATGTAAAGGTCCATTGATCTCAGGTGGGACTTTCCGAACTTGGGGCGAGCGTGGCCGGAAAATCACACCCAGTGTTTCAGTTTGATGACCTTTTCCCTCTATTTCCAATACTTCTTTAATTAATAAATGAAAATATGCAAAAAAAAAGTCAACGTTCCTGTGATTTATTTCTCAGATGTTGTCGTGAAGATTAACTTTCAATCGCTGGAAACTCCAGGAGGGAGGACCAGCAACCCCACCTGACCAGTCTTTTGGTCCTCCTATGAAGTCTTCTGTTCTTGTCAAGCTGACATTTAGAGCTTTATAGCAACGTGGGTCATTGGTGGAGTTAAATATTGACTTTTTCTTTTTATCACATGAAAATAACAGTATAGCTTATTTCCTTCTTTTTAGAGACTGATCAAAAGGGATATTATCAGTGCTGCAGACAAACCATTATCCTCAATCTCAGATTACTAATTCAAATACAAAAGAAATAAAACATTCAAGACCTTGTGACCTATATTTATGTTTCCAAGAATGTCTGGCACCCATGTTGTTTGAGTCTTCCTACTTGTAAAGACTTGTCTACTGTCGACTCAGGAGATCAGTTCAACAGTTTACACTTGCCGTTTATGCTATGGGGCAATTGTGTGCGGCTCTGTAATAGGAACAAAAAGCTATCATGTGTATCACAGAACCAGCCCAATATCATGATAGCCCTTTTCCCAAGCCACTGAGACTTCGTACCAGGAATCTTTTCTCACCGAAATATTAACAGTTGCGAGCTCAAAAAGTGTTTTTATGGAGTCTTTAGCAATTAAAAGTTAATACCCAGAACACTGCTCTGAATAACACTCTAGAGAAAAACCATGAGCAAATTTTAAAAATGTATATGCTTTCCATCCCAACTTTGTTAGTTATAAAAATTTTGGAGAATGAAATAAAATAAAAGAATGTTTAACCAGGAAGGGCGTTTGGATGTAAAAGGGAAGCCTCATGGGGTAGGATCAAACAGAGATGACAACCCTAATAGCCGGGGTCTTGAAAAGTCGATTTTGGTAGCTGAGCATAGTGGTGGTAATCCCACCACCACTATGTTCAGCTACCAAAATCCCACTACTGGAGTAGATAGTCAGGAAATGCACCCTTCCACTGCTACCCTCTGTCTTCTTTGACAGAGCTAGTTTTGTATCCACCTTGCCAGCTCACATGCAATTGCACCTTCTGCACCAGTCTGCCATGAGGGACTTTTTCAAAAGCCATACTAAAGTCCATTAGACAACATCCACTGCCCTGCCTTCATCAATCTTCTTCGTCACTTCCTCAAAAAACTTGATCAAGTTAATGAGACACGATTTCTTCTTCACAAAACCATGTTGCCTCTTGCTAATATGTTCATTTCTTTCCAAATGGGAATAAATCTTGTCTCAAAGAATCCTCTCCATTATTTTCCCTACAATAGGCTCACCGGCCTGTAATTATCTGGTTTCTTTTTGTTATCCTTCTTGAATAAAGGAACAACATTGGCAATTCTCCAATCCTCTGGGACCTCTCCTATAGCTACTGAGAATACAAAGAATTCTCTCAAAGCCTCGGCAATTTTCTCCCTTGCCTCACTCAGTATTCTGGGGTATATCCCATCAGACCCTGGGGACTTGTCTACCTTAACATTTCTCAAGAACCTCAATATCTCCTCTTTTTTGACTCAACATGATTCAAACTATCTGCACATCTTTTCCCAGACTCATCATCCACCAAGTCTTTGGTGAATACTGACTCGAAGTATTCATTTAATACATTGCCCATTTCCTCTGGCTCCATGCATAGATTCCCTTCCTTGTCCTTGAGTGGGCCAACCCTGTCCTTGGCTACCCCCCTTGCTCTTTATATGTATATAAAAAGCCTTGGAATTTCACTTAATCCTGCTGGCCAATGCATTTTCATGATCTCTTTAGCTCTCCTTATTCCTTTCTTAAGTGTCTTTCCATTTTCCTTATATTCCACATTTGCTTTGTGTGTTCCCAGCCTCCTAGCTTTGACAAGTGCTTCCTTTTTCTCTTTGACTAGGCTCACAATATCTCTCATTATCCAAAGTTCCCAAAACTTCCCATACTTATCCTTATGGTCCTAAATCCCTATCAACTTATACTTGAAAGCCTCTCACATGCCAGATGCTGATTTATCTTCAAACATCTGCCCCCAATCTACATTCTTCAGTTCTTGCCTAATATTGTTGTAATTAGCCTTTCCCCAATTTAGCACCATCACTTGAAGACTACACTTATCTTTATTCATCAGTACCTTGAAACTTACTAAACTCAAAGAAACTTTGAATTCAATGAAACTTAACTTAAAAACACGAATACAAACGCCACCACAGCAGCTGATGAGTTTGAACTCAATTAATTAAATAAATCTGGCATTGAAAGTTACTGTCAGTGATGGTAAGAGTAAAATAACTGGATTGTCATAAAAACCTATAACGTTTACAAGTGTCATCAATGGAAGGAAACTGCTCTCCTTACCTACATGTGACTCCAGATCCATGGCAATGTGGTTGACTCTTAACTGGCTGAGCAGGGCGTCCAGATGTATTCCGAGATGGGAGCTCATGACCACCCTCTCAAAGGCTTTAGGGATGGGCAATAAACTCTTGCCTTGCCGCATTCTGTGAATGAATTCAATAAAGGTGCTTGGTCAAATGTTATTGGGGTTTTGACCACTTCAAAGTTTGGATTTCTGATTGTTGCAATTGGATAGGTGGGTAAGTGGGCAATGCAGTCATGATGCCCACTGCCTACACGATTACCGTAGCAAGCCATATTCAGCCTCAAGCAGGTCAAAGTTTCAACTTGTCCTCAGTAATTTGCAAATATATGACGCAAACATCGCAGAAACCACCCAATTTTCGCTTCGACTTGCTGGAACTTGAGAAGTTACATCGATACTCTTCCTCAAATAAGTGAGGAATGGCTTTTGTTTTAATCTTATTTCATTTGGTGCAATTATAGTCATTGTTTGGCCTGAAATAGTCCTCAGTTGTAGTTAGTGGAGGTAAAATTGCCCCAAAGCACTTACAGCACAATCTTTCAGGCGATTGATCATGTTAACTCTTGTCGTTTCACGGTGATTATGTGTCAATGTCACCCCTTCATCCTTGCACAATCTGTAAATGTCTCAAAAAGATTTGATGTTGTTGCCAGTTTGTCTATCAAAAGGTTGCAGTTTCTGTTGACTAAACAATGATTGTCTCCATAGCAACTTAACTTTTTTATTGAATGTACTGAAATATTTATAGCAATTCTGGTGGAAATTTGTTGATGAAGAGGTTGGCCCAAGATTTGCTGAGAAAATGGATGATTTAGGATCTCTTACATCTATCCAGACAGGCTCGCTGGGCCATTTCAGAGGGCAGCTAAGAGTCACCCACACTGCTGTCACACATAGGCCAGACCAGGTAATGATGGCAGATGAAAGGATATTAATGAGCCAGATGGGTTTTTAACAATGAATGATTCAATCATTGTGGCTGACTCTAGCTTTCAATTCCAGATTTGTTCATTAATTGAATTTAGATTCAGTTGTGGTGAGGGTTAGAACCCCCATCACCAGAACAATTGCCTAGGGCTCTGGATTACTAGTAAAGTGACACTGTTACAATATTACCATCTCGCCGTAATGGGCATAATTGAATATTTATGGATCACATCCAGGTAATAATACACAGAAAGATTATTAAACACAGAAAACAATTTTTTTCAACTAAACAGATATGGTTCTTTTCTTTTTTTTGGGAAGGGCTCTGTATGGGTACCATCCCATTCATCTGGTCACCCTTCAATGTTTGACCATTCTAGAAGTCTACGTTGTGAACTCTGCCTATCTGAGTCACTGCAGAGGGTATTGTGCTTGGAGATGGTTGCCCACATTCTACATTCAGGCAGGTTGGGGGTAAACCTTGGCTTTGAATAACAGTGTAAATCAACAAATTATAAATGGGCAGGTCACTTTATTAATCTTCTCATTTTTATTTGTGTTGAAATTAACAGATGTAAAACTGGGTGGAGATATAAAAACAGCCTGGTGACTCATTGAATTGAATTTGATTCGGATTATCACGATAGAAACTCTGGTGGGCAGGCCCACTTAATTGCTGGGGAGAAACCATCGGTTAATCACATGACAACACGACTATCTGTCCCGCCCCTTCTCCCTCATGCACTGCCCTGCAGGATAACAACAAACATGGCAACCTTGGTTAATTTTCCTCTCTTAAGCCTTGGACACTGAGGCTAATTATTGATTAACCTCATCCAACTCTTCAAATCCTATTTACTATCCAGTAAAATAAATGTTCTGCAGATGCTGGTCAACTGAATTAAAAAATAACGTGTTGGAAATATTCAGAAGGTCAAGCAGTAGCTCTGGTGGAAGAAACAGGGTTAACAGTTCAAGTCGAAAATGAGTCTTCTTCAGAGCTACTTACTGGATTCTTCAAGCACACACACATATTGGTAGCACAGTGGTTAACACTGCTGTCTCACAGCACCAAGAAACTGGGTTTGATTCTGCCTGAGTCACTTTTTGTGCAGAGTATGCACATTCTCCCCATGTCTACGTAGGTTTCTTTCAAGTTCTCCAGTTTCCTCCCACAGTTCAAAAGACATGCTGATTAGGTGCATTGGCTATGCTAAATTCTACCTGAATGTATGTAAACAAGGCGCTGGAGTGTAGCAACTAAGGCGTTTTCATAGTAACTTCATTGCAGTGATACTAATAAAATAAGCTTTAAATATTCACAGCATTTCCTCAAACACTGCCCCTGTAGTGTAAGGATGCCTAGCATTGTGATGGTTAAGGTGGGACCAGGGAACAGTAACACCCATGGTGAGATGTAAAGAGACACAAAACTTGCGATTAGGGTCAGCTGTGGGATTGGACATAGACCTGTGTAGAAGCAAGCATGGAGTTAGCACATACACATGTACATAGTTGTGTGTTGCCAATAAACTTTTAACGTTCAACCACATAAGCCTCAAGGCATCTTACTGAGAGGCTGAACAAATAACTTTAGAACATGATGACAGTTCTTGAAGAAACCCAGCACCTCAGAGGAGCTGAAAACAGAAATTCAAAAGCAAGAAATGAAAGTAGCAGCATTTTGACTCGAGCTCCTGAAGTGAAGTCACAGCTGGCGATTGCCTGAAAGAAGATCCTTTGTAGAATTGAAAGCAGAAAGGCAGAAGAAAACAGCTCCACCGTGCAGCAATGTCTTCGCGATATCCAGTGGAAGTTCATCCTAAGTACATAGTCAAAGCGCCCAGCATGGCTGAGCAAAAATTCCAATCTGAGAGAGAATTGGCTTTAAAGATTTTCAGTGCTTTAAAAAGTCGGAGCAGTCAAAATCTGGTCAATTTCCAAAATTGGAAATCATCGCAGCCAGCCTGGGTCTGAATCAGTGCCACACTATGTGGGACCCAAGTTTTGCTTAAAATAAATTAAAACAAATAATTTAAAAACCTCAGCCAAAGCTGTGAATTGATTATTATACACCTGAAATCTCTTGGATATCACAAGGAAGGCCCAAAATCATTGACTTAACAAATTGCTGCACAAAATAAATCCCAAAGAGGACAGGACTCCCATCACTGAGGGAGCCCACCAAATCCCAAAAAGCACCAGGAACGCTTTATGGAGAAACAGTTACTGTAAGGTCATCTTTAAAGGTTGCACAGCACTGGAAACCATACTCACCTGAATTCAAAAATGACCATGGACGGACAACGAATCAACATTACGAGAGCAGTTTGGATTGATGCAGGGGGCTAACCAGGTAAAAAATATGTGTTGAAAAAATAAAATGTTTAGGAAAATGGAGGATATCACGATTCAGTAGAAAATTAGAAGAAATACAAATTAATGGTGGTGATTTTTCCAAAAAGTTCAAAATGTTGTATTTGTGTAACATCCTGTTGGTTTCTTCAGTGGGATTTTCAAAGAACAAAGAACAAAACAACATGGGAAACAGGCCCTTCGGCCCAACGAGCCCGTGCTGCCACCCTGATGTTCCCACCTTTACCCGTGACCCCTGTCTATGTTTATAGATCTATGGATTAAAAACCAAACGTGAGACAATTTAGGGAGAATTTCTTTTCTCAATTAGCCTAAGAGCACATCTTTGGGATGTGGGAGGAAACCGGAACGCCCGGAGAAAACCCACGCAAGCACGGGGAGAATGCACAAACTCCCATAGATTCAAATTGAATCTCCCACACTCTGTGTATTGCAGAGAGCCCCAGCGTGATTCACTTGAAAAGTTGGGCTGGGGCTTATTTTCGCTGGAGAGGCCAGCAGCATTGTGCTGTGAGGGCCACCATGCATGTGTTAATCTGTTGGCACCAATATTGGCACCTGCACAGTAGCTCCGTGCTGCTGGCTTTCCGATCGTTGGCAAACCTGATCATTGGCCAGCCCCACAACCCCATAATGCTACCTCTCCGACACCCCATGATCCGATCGCTGGCCCCCTCCACCAGATGTGTCCAGGCCAACTTCACACAACACCACCCCTGAGTTTGCCTCAATCTTCCCAATGCATCCCCCTCCCTTACCCCACAGCCCCAAACCCCGATAAGTGGAGCTCCCTCCCTACCCCAGTGTCCAGCGCTGATTGCTGGCCTTCCTTCCTTCTATCACCCAGCCCAAAGTGCAGAGTGGCAGTGAGATCCTTCTCCCCCCCCCACACTGACCAATCGCCCTACCTCCACTATGGTGCAACCGTCTTGGCACTGCCGAATGCCCAGTGGTCAGTGCTAAAAAGCTGCTTGGGCATTGCCACTTGGCTGTTGCCAGGACAGCAGCGCAGCAGGTTGGAAGAATCACTCCCAAAATGTTTTTACACTCATTTGGTGAGTTTGCAGATGAAGTAATCCTAATGCAATGCACTGATAAATCCTCAGTGAGTTTTGATGGACAGTAAAAATTTTTGATAAGTATTTCAATCTTCAAATTGAGGAGCATGCAGAGCTTAAAAAAAGGACGGAAATCCCCACTCTCCCATAAAGTCACAGAAGGAAAATGATAATACTCAAGCAAATCACACAACAGCAATAGAAAACCAGCCAGAAATATTTTCAAAATATTATTTTTGAAAATGCCAACACATTTCCCAAACTGCAGCAGCAAGCAGCAGCACTGAGCCAGCTGACTATGACTGAATGGAAAATCATAGAGCATTCCAACCCACGTTAACGCAATTATAGAACTGGAGCGAGTTAAGACTTCACCGGAGAGAGAACCTGGCCAACAGCGAAACTGAAATGATGAAGAGTCATCAGAATAAATCTCTGCTGTCAGCAGAGAAAGAAAAGACAGAAAATAAGATGAGAAAATGCAAATCTGAAATTGGAAAGAAATGCACTGGATGTCTCAAACTTACTGAGGAACATTGGGTGGGATTCTCCCATACAAATTCAAAGTGCTGAATTTGCATAAAAGCTGGAGTAAATTCAATAGGATTTTCAAACTGAATCTCCCTCATTCTGTGCATTGTAGAGAGCCCTGGTGTGATTCACTTGAAAAATCAATGCTCAGGGCCTATTCCCGATGCAGAGGCCGGCAGCAGAGTGCTGAGCAGGCCACTGTGCGTGCGCCAATCTGTCTGCGCCAAGATCAACACACGCGCTGTACCCCCGCACTGCCAGCCTCCCGATCACTGACCAGCTCGATCGCTGGTGAGCCCCACAACACCTCATTGCTGGCTTTCCGAACTCCCCCAACCTCCAAATCACTGACCAGCTCGAATGCTGATGAGCCCCTCAAACTCCCCCATCGCCGGCCTTCTGAACCCTTTCCCACCTTCTGATCTCTGGCTTCCTAGACATCTTTGGGCAAGATCTGACACCATACCCTACCTACCTCCCCGCTCGATCTCCCACCACCTCACTAGCAGTCCTGATCTCATGATTTTCCCTCCGCCCCTCAGCTGTCATCAGCCCCAACCCCACCTCTGCAGATCCTCCTCTTTCCCCCTCACAGCACCGAACCCTCCCCTCCACCGCAGTATCAACCTCACACCTCCGCTCCAGCATCCCTGACACCCAGCTAGGCTGATTCCACCTCCCGCCCTGATGCCCAACCCCAATTCCATGGCGACCCTCTGTTTTCTATGACTGAGCCGGTTCTGCATTCACCTTGCCAGCTCATCTCTGATCCGATGCAACGTCACCTTCTGCAGGAGTCTGCCATGAGGGACCTTGTCAAAGGCCTTACTCAGTCCATGTAAACAACACTTACTGCCCTATCCTCATCAATCATCTTTGTCACTTTCTTGAAAAACTCGATCAAGTTCATGAGACACGACCTCCCCTTCACAAAACCATGTTGCCTCTCATTAATACATCCACCCATTTGCAAGTGGGAATAAATCCTTTCTCAAAGAATCCTCTACAATAATTTCCCTACCAAAGATGTAAGGCCCACCAGCCTGCAATTAAAAATTTCTCTCAAGGCTTCATCAATTTCATCCCTTGCCTCTCTCAGTACTCTGACCATTCCCCATCAAGCCCAGGGGACTTTTCTACTTTAATGTTTCTCAAGAATGCCAATGTCTCTTCCTTTTTAATTTCAACATGACTCAAATTATCTACACACCCTTTCCCAGACTCATCATCCACCAACTCCTTCTGTTTGGTGAATACTGATGCAAAGTATTCATTTAATATCTCGCCCATTTCACTTGGCTCCAACACATAGATTCCTTCCCCATCCTTGAGTGAGCTAATCATTTCCCTGGCTACCTCTTGCTCTTTATATATGTATAAGAATCTTTGGGATTTTCCTTTATCCTGCTGGCCAATGCTTTTCCATGACCTCTTTTAGCTCTCCTTACTCCTTGCTTATGTTTCTTTCTACTTTCCTTGTATTCCACAATTGCTTTGTGTGTTTCTAGCTTTGACAAATGCTTCCTTTTTCTCTTTGCCTAGGCTCACAATATCTCTCGTTATCCAAGGTTCCAAAACTTGTCATACCTATCCCTCATCCTTACAGGAATGTACTAGTCCTGAATCTCTATCAGCTTACAATTGAAAACCTCCCACGTGCCAGATGGTGATTTGTCCTCAAACATCTGCCCCCAATCTACATTCTTCAGTTCCTACCTAATATTGCTGTAAATTGCCTTTCCTTAATTTGGATCCTTCACTTGAGGATTGCACTTATCTTTATCCATCAGTACCTTAAAACTTACTGAATTGTGGTCGCTATTCCTGAGCTGCTCCCCTACTGAGACTTCGACCACCTGGCCAGCTCATTCACCAATGCCAGGTCCAGTATGGTGCCTTCCCTAGTTGGACTATCTACATACTGTTTCAAGAAGCCCTCCTGGATACTCCTTACAAACTCTGCCCCATCCACGCCCCTAGCACTAAGTGAGTCCCAATCAATATAGGGGAAATTAAAATCTTGCACAACAACAACTTTGTTACTTTTATACCATGCCAAAATCTGCCTACATATCTATTCCTCTATCTCCCATTGGCTGCTTGGCAGCCGATAGTAAACCCCTAACACTGTGACTGCATCCTTCCTATTCCTGACTCACTGTATGAGCTCTTCGAGATGTCCCCCCACAGTATAGCTGTGATATTCTCCTTTACCAATGGCGCAACTCCCCCATCCCTTTTACATTCCTCTATCCCACCTGAAACATCTGTAGCCTGGAACGTTAAGCTGCCAATCCTGTCCTTCCCTTAACCAAGTCTCTGTATTAGCAACAACATTATAATTCCAAGTACCAATCCAGGCTCTAAATTCATCTGCCTTATCTGTTACACTTCTCATATTGAAATAAATGCACTTCAGCCCACCAGACCCTCTTTGATTAGCAACCACACCCGGCCTGCTCTTTCTCTGAATCTTACTGGCCTTGATTCCCCTTCAGCTAATTCACTTTTGCTTTGGTTCCCCCCGCTCCCCCGACCCCACCCCCAACACATCCCCACGCCCCCTGCCAAACTAGTTTAAATACCAGTGAGATACTATGTGTGAAACCTCCCGGCCAGGATATTTATGCCCTTCCAGTTTAGAAGCAACAGGTCCTTCTTGTGTAGGTCCCACCTGCCCCGGAGAGACCCCGATGGTCCAGATATCCAAAATCTTCCCTCCTACACCAGCTGTTTACCATGTATTGAGTTGCATTATCTTCTTATTCCTAGTCTCACTAGCACATGGCACAGGGAATAATCCTGTGATTACAACCCTCAAGGTCCTACTTTTTAAATTTCTAACTGTCTAAACTGCTGCTGCAGGACCTTTTCACTCTTCCTACTTATGTCATTAGTACCAATATGTACCACGACTTCTGGCTGTTCAACTTCTCCCTTCAGAATGCTTCCTGCTCATTCAGACATCCTGCACCCTGGCACCAGGGAGGCAACGTACCATCCTGGAGTCTCTTTCACGTCCACGGAAGCGCCTATTTACACCTCTAACTGTACAGTCGCCTATAACGATTCACCAGTGCTCTTTGGCCCTCCTCGCTGAACAACAGAGAGAAAATTTACATTGCACCTAACCAGTACGTCTTTCAGATTGTGGGAGGAAAGCGGAGCACCAGAGGAAACCCATGCAGACCTGGACAGGACATGTAGATTCCGCACGGACAGTGACCTGGGTCACTGGCGCTGTGAGGCGTCAGTGCTAAACATTGTACCACCGTGCCAGCATAACCACTGTGCCACCATGCCATCACCTTAATGGGGAGAAGGGGTCGCATGATTATAGTGTAAATATGTTGGAAAAATGTCTGGGAAAATTGTAGTATATGAGCGTCTAATATAGCAAGGATTGATATGGGAATGAGGAACAGTAACGCCCATCAAGAGAGAAATAACTTAGACTGGGGATTGGACAGAAACCTGTGTAGAAGCAAGCATGGAGTTAGCTCATAGCTTGGGCTGAAAAAAGATTCTTTGTAGAATTGGAAACAGAAAGGCAGAAGAATCTCTTCCTCAAAATACCTATCCCTCATCCCCATCTCCTATTCCCATTGTGGTACTTGCCACAAATAACCAAAGATCCCATCATGACTCCAGAACTCCCTTACCCAGCCTCAAACCCAAACACAGAAGCAATGTTTGTCTCTGCAGCACCTTGACAGAGATTCACCAAAGGCTTCCTCTTAAAAGCATCAACTTTTTCCCAATTTTATGTAACTCCTTAATGATAGATACAACAATCCTGACATTTTAAATATTACTCATTACAACGCGTGTACTGTCGATGATAACCAAGTATTTCTGACCGAGAACAGAATATTCAGGTTGAGAAAATATTTGAGGATATTGAGGAGTCAGGTGGACCACAGCACCCTCTGCTGTTCCCAGTGTTGTAACAGCAGGCCTGAGCCCAGGACTGAATTTACATTTGTGTGGAAGTCGAACCCATCAAATAATAAGACCTCAAGCCACAAACAATCCTTAGGAGACGGACCTGTTCTGATGAAAGTTCATTGGGCTGAAACATTGGACAGGGTTTTCCAGTCCCGACACTGGTGGGCTTCATCATGGGCGGGTTGGGAATTTTTAGAAAGCTGTTAAAAATTAATGGCTTGCCAGATTTTCCTATCCTTCCTGCAACAATGCATACTGATGTGGAGGCTGGAAAATCCCAGCAATTATTCTTGTTTCCCTCTTCACACAGTTTCACCCCTGCTGTGTGATTCCAGTGTTTTATGTGTGAGTTTTTTTTTAAATTCAGATTTACAGCATTCACAGTATTTCATTGACAGCTGCACAATACTGAATTCCAGTAGGCTGGATGACTTGTATAACTTGGTCACACTTCAAGGGCACTCCTATTGGCACGGCAGTACCTGGCATCTGGAAATAAAGTGAGATCTCAGGGAGTGTTGTATTCCTGGCTGCCAGCCTTGTGGTTGACTGGCTGCTGCCGACCAACAGTAATCTAGTCCCAAACAAAGTCAGGAGATTGTAAGTGAAAGTGCAACTTCGTGTCTAAGTTGTCCTTTTTTTCCAACTGCTCCTCCACCCCACCGTCACAGAATTTCTGGATCTCACAGTGTCCAGGCACAAGGTCAATCCATTCAGGATTTCAAAATGGACGAATACAGAAGAAGGTGAGCTGGAAGACTCAGGAAACACCTCCCTGGTTACATACTGGCTGATGCAGCTACTGTATGGACAGACCCAGCATTGTCTCCTGGTTAGCACAGCATCAGGGATATAGGTTCAACTCCCAGCTCAGGTCACTGTCCTTGTGAGTCAACACATTCTCCCCATGTCTGCATGGGTTTCCTCTGGGTGCTCCAGTTTCCTCCCACAGCCTGAAAGACATGCTGGTTAGGTGCATTGGCCATGCTAAATTCTCCCTCAGTATACCCGAACAGGCACCGAAATGTGGCAACTAGGGAATTTTCACAGAAACGTCATTGCAATGTTAATGTAAGCCAACTTGTGACACTAATAAATAAACTTAAACTCCTTACGGTAATATCAGAAGTAACATAAGAAAGGGCTCTTGTCCAACAAAACATGCCTTGACTTCCACTTCTCTCTTCAATGCACTTGAGAACTGAGCAGTCCCCAGATGCAACCTAAAGAAAAATTGGTCCTTTGGTATCTAGTAAAGTAGGGTACGGATTTTAACCAGACCCTTGCCAGTGTTCCTTCAGCCCCATGAACTATTGATTTATTTGCCTAAGGTGCCACTTACATTGATTTATTTCAGAGCAAAGCATTGGAGGTGAAGGACGTTGAATTATTTACAGATCAGTTTGACTCTTGTGATTCAGTGACTGTGGGCAAATGGCTGCCAATCCTGCAGGATTCTCCTGGTGTCTCCAGTAATTGGAGGTTAATTCCTAAGAAATATCTGGGAGTGACCTGTGATAAAAATCACAGGGTTGTTCAAAGCACATTTTTTTTCAACATTTTTGACAAAAATGGTGTAGTTGGAAAAGAAACAACCATCTAGTTGACAGTCATCCAATCAGGTAGTTGGCTTTCTAAGTTTAAGTTTACTTATGAGTGTCACAAGTAGGGTTACATTAACACTGCAATGAAGTTAGCATGACCAATACACCTAACCAGCAAGTCTTTCAGACTGTGGGAGAACATGAAGAAAACCCACGCAGACATGGGGAGGAATGACAGACATTGGCCCAATCATACTCAGGTCCCTGGTGCTGGTGAGGCAGCAGTGCTAACCCACTGTGCCACCATTTGGCCACAGGAAGACACAGCTCCATGAGGATTGCCATCTTGGGGAGCGATAGATGGAACACTTGGTATGTGTGTAGGTCATGTGATAAAATGCCCATGATTATTCCCGGAATTGAAAACCTCTGCTATGGTTGAGTCAGGAATGGATCAGCTAAATGTCTTCCATATCTTGTAGACTGCTTCTGTGTAGTTAACATTAAGATCGATTCCAATTGGCACCGTTCTCTGGGATATCTGTTTACATTGTGATAAGAAGTCATAAACTTCAATTGTCAGGAAGAATCTTTCAGTTTGTAAATATTTTTTTGTTGTGTAGCAATATCTTGTGCTGGTAGTTTTCCACACTACTTTTCGAAACTCATATCCTTGTTTAGTTTAAAGTTCATTTTGAACTGTACAATTGAATAAATCAGCTTGTGAAACCCACAGAAAGGTTAGTGAAGTAGCTTGTGTAGCTTTTGAGCTGTGAAATGTTACCCTGTATCTTCAATAATATTCTCACACCATCATGTCACTAAAATAAATGGCCCTCCTATATCATATACAGGATATATCATGTTACCATAAAGTGATCAGCTTAGGGTATAGCAGCTGACTTTAACATAATGATTTTTCTAAAATAAGCTGTTCTAGGTCTGGGAACGAAAAGGATGAAAGTTAAAAATAAGATTTAGCAATTAAGATAAAGAAAATATTTTTATGAAGTAATAAGCTGAGATGTTCACCTTTAGGGCACATAGTTCATATATTCAGCACGGTTTTCTTTCAACAATGCACTTGATTATCTTCTAATTACTTAAATTAGCAATTTTAATCCTTCAAATATGAAAGACGAATAACTGCGCTCACACAAAATTATCATACTCAATATTTTTCAAAATTTCTTTACATAATGGGTTTGCATTACTTCACATGGCTTGACTGTAATTATGTTTCAGTGTATGATTTCTATAAATCATTCTTTACCTTTGGTGGCACACTGGCACAGTGTTTAGCACTGCTGCCTCACAGCACGCAGGACCCAAATTCAACTGAGTCAGTGGCTGTGCCAAGTCTGTACGTTTTTCCCATGTCTGCATGGGTTTCCTTCTGGTTTCCTCCCACATTCCAAAGGGTATGCTGGTTAGATGCAATGGCCATGCTAAATTCTCCTTCAATGAACCTGAAAAAGTGCCAGAGTGTGGCACCCAGCAGATTTTCACAGTAACTTCATTGCAGTGTTAATGTAAGCCTACCTGTGATTAATAAATATAACTTTAAGAAATAAAACTTTTAACTTTTCCTTCTTAGTTACTCTCAAAACTCTTAGGGTCAAAATTGACATCAATGCCGAGTTCCTCAATGTTCATTAATATCCTGACTGTTCAACCATCGTTGTCAAAAGGAACATCTACAAAGACACACTTTTAGCAGCTGCCTTTTCAAAGTTTATTGAAACATTGAATATTTCAAGATAAGTCACATTAGGGGTTCTTCTTTCCTGAGTCAAAAGAAAGCAATTCTCCTCAGCTGTTATATTTTCCGGCGGCGCTCAGGAAGTGTTTTAATTTTGCGGTTGTTCCGAGAAGAAGAAGGTTCAAGGTTCAGGTGGCTCACTGAAGGGTGGTAATCGTACTTTGCACAACACATTGAAGGTGGTTTCTTTTTCCACTTTGTTGCATCACAGTATTCATGTCGTTCTGACCCAGTGCCAAAGGCATTTTTTGGGTCTGACTCACAATGATGATGAGGATCATAGAATGAAAACTTCCTCCAAGACCCTTGTGGAGCGATCACACCAAAAAAAATTCTCAGCGCTGAATGAGCAAGAAAATGGGAGAGTTTCAGACATAGAAAATCCCTACAGTACAGAAAAAGGCCGTTTGGCCCATCAAGAGTGCACCGATTACAATCCCACCCACACCCTACCCCCATATCCCTACATATTTATTAATCCCTTCAGCCTACACATCTCAGGACACTAATGGCAATTTTAGCATGGCCAATCAACCTAACCCACACATCTTTGGACTATGGGAAGAAACAGAGCAGCCGGAGGAAACCCAGGCAGACAAGAGGAAGAATATGCAAACTCCACACAGACAGTGACCCAAGCCAGGTATCAAACCCAGGTCCCTGGAACTGTGAAGTAGCTGTGCTAACCACTGTGCTATCATGCCACCCATGCTTTTTGGCAAGTTAAAAAAAAACAATCTCATGACAATTAGTTGAAAAAAAGAACCACTTTGCCATTCTCGCCAGCAGAGGAAGGAAATGGGGCCTCCATCTTGCTGAAAAGTCGACTTCTGAGCTTGAGGTGTGTCATTGCACATGCGCTTCAATCTCCAAATGTAACAGGAGATCTCCATCCCCTTCCCCCCACAGATATTAGCACCTCCATGAACATTGACCTCCCATTACACACTTCAACCGAGACACTGCACCTATCTCCCTCACCTGATCCCTGATCACCATCCCTGCAGAGATCCCCCTTCACAAACCACCCCCCTGTCTTCTGCCAACTTCTTGTCTTCTTCTTTTAGCCTCTTTGCCGTCCCTGTCTCAGCATACCACTTGTCATTTTCCCTTATACCGAGTAATAATGTGCAGTGTCTCAGAATGTAGAATCATGGAAACAAGTAAAATATGTAAAAAACAAATTATGAAAGAACATCATGGATTTATGAAGTAAATTCATTACATTCTTCCTCGTTAAAAGTATACTGAGTCTATCAGGACCAAAGTTGCCAACCTTCCAGGATTAGCCTGAAGTCTCCGGGACAGTGCTATGCGCACTCAAGGGGAAAGAAAATTAAGAAAGTTGTTTTCTTGTCAATTTTTATTTGAACATTTCTTGATTTGATTTGATTTATTATTGTCACATGTATTAGTAAACAGTGAGAAGTATTGCTTCTTGCACAATATACAGACAAGACATATTGTTCATTGAGACGGAAAGGAGAAAATATAGAATGTAAAGTTACAGTCACAGCTAGGGTGCAGGGAACAATCAACTTAATGCAAGGTAAGTCCATTCAAAAGTCTAATGGTTCGTGAGTCAGTTGGTAAGTGACCTCAGACTTTTGTATTTTTTTCCCAAAGGAAGAAAGTGGAAGATAGAATGTCCGGGGTGCGTAGGGTCCTCAATTATGCTGGCTACTTTGCTGTGATAGCTGGAAGTGTAGACAGAGTCAATGGATGGAAGACTGATTTGCATGATGGATTGAGCTTCTCTTTATATAAATATAAATATAAAAATAAAAATATCGAAAATGGGAAGCAGATAGTTGTTTAGCTGACAGTCAAGTACTGAGTAATAAATCATTTGCTTTTCAGTTGGCAGTTCATCAGGAGGATGGATTTTATTGGCTGACTGATGATTGGAACATAGGGTTAGTCATGTAGAGTGGCACAGTAGCACATGGTTAATACTGATGCCTCAGATTGCCAGGGACCTGGACTCACTTCCTGCCTTGGGTGGCTGTGTGGAGTTTGCATGTTCTCCCTGCGTCTGTGTGGGTTTCAATTGGCTACTCAGGTTTCCTCCCACAGTCCAAAGATGTGCAGGTTAGGTGGATTGGCAATGCTAAATCGTCCCTTAGTGCCCAAAGACATGTAGGTTAGGTGGATTCACCACAATAAATGTGCAAGTTTACAGGGATAGGACAGGGATGTAGGCCTGGGCATGATGTTCTTTTGGCGAGTCAATGCAGACATAATGGACCAAATGGCCTCCTTTTGCACTGTGATGTTTGTATACCTTTACAAAATGTATTTTTTCCTGAAATTATGTTCTCTGCAGTTTGTAAGTTTGCAGTTTTTGCATTGTTGCTGGGCTATGTACTTGGAAGTCTTTTTATTGCTGCTTCAATAGTTTAAATGGGGCTTTGCTTATTTTTGCTATGGGCCTCAAGTTCTTTCTGGGATTTTTTATGATCCTGAATTGTTACAGGAAGAATGATTGATAGGTCAGGTGACAGGAGTTCTTCCATTTTCAGTTTTGAGTTACTGGCTGCTGTTCAGTTTAGAAGGTGTTTGAACATCAGACTGAATAGCAGTGTTTCTTTTTCTCTCCCTGGGATTGTAAATTCTGCTGGCCAGCTAGAAATAGGTTCTCACCTTCCTGGAGTGAGAATTCTGTCTCTTGCAGTGGCTCGCTAGCTGAAAGCTAGAGGCCAGCTGTGGCATTATCTCTACCTCGAGGACTGCTGGAAGTTACAAGGCTGAGAAGTCAGAGTTTCAATTCTCCAACCAAGGGATTGAGTTCCAGCACCACATGAGCATTCATATTTTTTGTGTGGCAGGTGTACGTTCATGGGAAAGTTTGTTTGGTTAAAACATTTTATAGGGCTGTTAATGTTTATATAAACATGTTTTTTTTCTTGTTTGTAACTGGTAAAAGTTATAGTAATATGGTAACTGTTTTCTTAAATAAATTTTGTTTGATAAAAGCTCCCTTGTGGGTCAGTTGATTCAGACCTGAAGTGAAACATATCACCTTACCCTAGCCAAATTCAAATTGCAAAGCTTATGATCCAGGCAGACTTCATAAAACACATTGGAGTTTCTGACCTGAATTATAACAACACTGTGGGAATCCTATGATTTGATGAAATCTCCAGGAGTATATTTAGTAATATTTGGTAACCTTAGTGGAGGCACAATATAGGAAGGACAATAGGATCCTCTGCTTGCAAACCAATGACCCACTCTGGTGGCAGTGGTTAGTGGCAGTCCTTTATAACATGCCCTTGCTCTAAGGTATTGTCTCACCAAATTTGTTTGAGATATGCCCAAGGATATTGGAGCAGTTTGCAAACAAACAGACAGAGATATTTTGCTGTCACATAAATAAATATGGTTTCTAGAAGATGGTAATTATCCTAGAAAACAGGTTCCTACTTTTTAAAGAACGCTCCTACCTCTATAACCTTGCCTGTTTGCGCCTCAGCTTATCAGTCACTGATGAAATCCTTTGTTGCCTCCATTTCACTAATTTCAAAGCACGATAGAATGTGGGAGGCCATTCTATCTTCTGTAGCATTAAGGTCACTCATAGCTCTGTTAACTATGCCCTTACTCGGACCAAGTCTCATTAGCCAATCACCCTAAGACACACTTCAATTTGAAGCATAACTATTGGCCAGAACACTTGCTCTTCTTAGAGTATGTCATAGCATAGAATCATAGAATCCCTATAGTACAGGAGGAGGCCATTCAGTCCATTGAGTCTGTACTGACCATAATCCCACACAGGCCCGAATCCTGTAACCCCACACATTTACCTTGCTAATCCACCTGAACTAGGGTCAATTTAGCATGGCCAATCAATCTAATCCATGCATCTTTGGACTCTGGGAGGAAACCAGCGTACCCAGAGAAAATCCATGCAGACACGGGGAGAATATGCAAATTTCACACAGACAGTGACTCGAAGTCAGAATTGAACCTGAGTCCCTCATGCTATGAGACAGCAGTGCTAACCACTATGCCATCTGCATCTTTTATAACACCTGAGGGGCAGTTTGTTCCTTTGTTCGATATCTCATTCAACAGTGCAATGCTCCTTCAGCAATGTACAGAAATTTCAATTTTGATTTTGTGCTCAAGTCTTTAGAGAATGGTGTTGAATATGACCAGGACATCCTGATTCGGAGCTTTTAATGCAATGCAGAGAGCCAGGACTGATATAAGGCAGAATGGTTGAGTTCCATAGAGGTAAATTTTGTTGTTTGTGAAGACAGGAAGAAGGATTATCTGACGCTGAAGTGGGGATATTAAGTGTTGTGAAGAGGAGCAGCCAATGTGCTGGTTCTATAGACTCCCAACTTGTCAAAACTGCTAGCATAAATCATCTGCCAGAGCAGAAGTATTTGGGAAGAAGAGGGGGTGAGGTAAGAGTAATGATTCTGAGTGGAAGAAGTTGGATGGTAAATTCAGGTCAAAATCAAAGGTTGTGTGTTATTGGGATCACAACAAACAGGATGCACTATAACAACTTGCCAAGAGTTCTTCAGCAGCCTTTTCCAAACCCATGACCTCCATCACCTACAAGGACAAGGGGAGCAAGTGCATGGCAACACGATCACTTCCAAGCTCCCTTCCAAGTTACAAACAATTCCAATTTAGATGCCGGTGTTGGATTGGGGTAAGCACAATAAGAAATCTCACAACACCAGGTTAAATTCCAACAGGTTTATTTAGAATCAAGAGTCACTTGATGAAAGAGCAAGACTCCGAAAGCTTGTGCTACCAAATAAAACTGTTGGACTTTAACCTGGTATTGTGAGACTTCTTACTAATCCCAGCTTAGACATTTGGACCAAGATCCTCCGGTCTCCAGATTATCGGAAACCTGATTTATGACCCAAGATGCTTATCAGGACCTGTGGACGTCCCACTGCACTAACTCCACAGAAATGACCCAAGAAATGTGAACTTCTGATGAGCCTTGCTCCCCAGGATCTCCCAAAAAAGTCTCTTGGCATGATTTTACCAGCTGTTCATGCCACACTCGCGCTGCAGTGAGCGTTTGGTGCCCACCAAATCTTCGTTCACTGCAGCGGGATGGGAAAATCCTGCCAGTGTGAATGGCTAGAAGATTCCAGTCGCTGACTTTGAGTCAGAATCACTTCATACAGTCTGACACGCTCACCTGATTCGTTACCCCAGAAATATTAGTCAGAAAAATCCTCGTCTGACTCCAGGGTAATTGTACAAATGGCCCCATAATCATTCACATTGATCCTCCAGACTCCTCTCTCAACCCCCTGACTAACCCATAACGCCCCATGACTCCCAGTCCCACTTATCCAATCACTCATCCTACACAGCTCACCCACCTTACCTAACTTCCTGCAAACTGACCGAATACAACTCAGCTACCATCCTATTCACTCACTTATCCACGTACACACTCACCTATCCACTTACACACTCATCTATTCATTCATACACTCAATCACTAACAATGAAAAGCTTAGAGACTTTAAAAACACACTCTAAAATATGGCATCTGGAGGTGTGACTTCTGCACTGATTCCCTTCACAGCTCTTTCCATAGATTCCTGCACTAAGGAAGTTCTAAAGGATCCTCCACTGGAAGTTTGGATCATGAGCAGGTCAGTGTGTGGTTCCTTCTCCGAGCAACACTGAACAAAATGGTTCCAAACGCTGTTTGAAATTCTTGCGCCATATTGTCTTTTCTTCATGGTTTCTGGGTTTAAATCCTGTGACTCCCCACTGAACAGCACTGTGGGTGTATCTTTAGCATACTCAATAGGGTAGTTCAAGAAGGTGGCTTCACCAACATTGTCTCCTGATCAACCAGATATGGACAATAACTGCCAGTCTTTCCATCGATGTCCATATCCCAGAGTTGATCATAAAGGAAGAGGTCAATAAATAGCACAATGTGTTACATTTCTCATAAGCAATGCACAAAGCTCTTTGTAAGGGAAAAACAGGATTGGCGACTTAACATTCCAGGATACAGATGTTTCAGGAGGGAGATGTAAAAGGGGTGGGGGAGTTGCATGACTGGTTAAGGAGAATATCATAGCGGATACTTCGGAGGTCTTATATAGCGAGGCAAAACGGGTAGAGTTCAGGATTAGGAAGGGTGTAGTCACAACATCGAGGTTTTGCTACAGGCTGCCCAACAGCCAATGGGAGGTAGAGGAACAGATATATAGGCAGATTTTGGTGAAGTGTAAAAGTAACATGGTTATTGTGATGAGAGATTTTAACTTGCCCTATATTGACTGGGACTCACTTAGTGCTAGGGGTGTGAATGGGGCAGAATTTGTGACGAGCATCTAGGATGGCTTCTTGAACTAGTATGTACATAGTCCAACTAGGGAAGGGGCCATACTGGACCTGGTATTGGGGAATGAGCCTGGCCAAGTGGTCGATGTTTCAGTAGGGGAGCAGTTTGGGACCACAATTCAGTAAACTTTAAGGTACTGATGGATAAAGATAAATGCAAATGACACCAAGATTGTTAGGGTAGTGGAGAGTGAAGAATGTTATCTCCAATTGCAACAGGATCTTGATCAATTGGGCTAGTGGGCTGACAAATGGCAGACAGAGTTTAATTTAGATAAATGTGAGGTGCTGCATTTTGGTAGATTGACCAGAAAAGATCTATCTGGATGCTATCAGAACTTAATGGTTTGTGTTATAAGGAGAGGCTGGATAGACTGGGACTTTTTTCTCTGGAGCATAGAAAGCTGAGGGATGATTTTATAGAGATCTATATAAAAAAAAATGAAGGGCACAGATCAAATAGATAGTCAGTATCTTTTCCCAAATGTAGGGGAGTCTAAAAGTGTAGGGTATAGGTTCAAGGTGAGAGGAGAGAGATACAAAAATAATCAAAGGGGCATTTTTTTTTCACAGAGAGGGTGGTGAGTACCTGGAACAAGCTGCAATAAGTAGTAGTGGAGGTGAGTACAATTTTGTCTTTTAAAAAGTGTTTAGACAGTTACATGGGTAAAATGGGTATAGAGAGATATAACTGGGATTAGCTTAGAGGTTTAAAAAAAAGGCAGCATGGACGAGTTGAGTCAAAGGGCCTGTTTCCTTGCTGTAAACCTCTATGACTCTATGGTTCTAAGTGAAGGTACTAAATTGGGGGAAGGCTAATTACAACAATATTAGGCAGAAACTGAAGAATATAGGTTGAGGGCAGATGTTTGAGGGCAAATTACCATCTGGCATGTGGGAGGCTTTCAAATGTAAGTTGATAAGGATTCAGGACCGGCACATTCCTATAAGGATGAATGATAAGTATAGCAAGTTTTGGGAATCTTGGATAATGAGAGATATTTTGAGCCAAGTCAAAGAGAAAAAGGAAGCATTTGTCAAAGCTAAGAAGCTGGGAATACACAAAGCAAGTGTGGAATACAAGGAAAGTAAAAAGAAACTTAAGAAAGGAGGAAGGAGGACAAAAAGGGATCATGAAAAATCATTGACCAGCAGGATTAAGGAAAACCCCAAGGCCTTTTATACATATATGAAGAGCAAGAGGATAGCAGGGAAGGAGTTGGCCCACTCAAGGACAGGGGAGGGAATCTATGTGTGGAGCCAGCGGAAATGGGCGAGATATTAAATAGCACTTTGTGTCAGTATTCACCAAAGAGAATGACTTGGTGAATGATGATTCTGGGAAAGAGAGTGTAGATAGTTTGTGTCATGTTGAGATTGAAAAGGAAGAGGTATTGAGGTTCTTGAAAAACATTAAGGTAGACAAGTCCCACGGGCCTGATGGGGTATATACCAGAATACTGAGTGAGGTAATGGAGGAAATTGCTGAGGCTTTGAGAGAAATCCTCACTGGCTACAGGTGAGATAAACTAGTTGGACTTTAACCTGGTTTTGTGAGACTTCGTACAGATGACGTCCCAGAGGATTGGAGAATAGCCAATGTTATTCCTTTGTTCAAGAAGGGTAGCAAGAATAATAGAAGTAATTACAGGCTGGTGAGTCTTACATCAGTGGTAGGGAAATTATTGAATGTGTTCTTCAAGACAGGATTTACTCCCACTTGGAAGTAAGTGGGCTCATTAGCCAGAGAAAACATGGTTTTGTGAAGGGGAGCTCGTGTCTAACTAACTTGATTGAATTTTCGAAGATGTGACAAAGATGATTGATGGGCAGTGGATATTGTCTACATAGACTTCAGCAAGGCCTTTGTTAAGATCCCCATAGCAGACTGGTGCAGAAGATGAGTCACATGGGATCAGAGACGAGTTGGCAAGGTGGATACAGAAATGGCTCGGTCCTAGAAGGCAGAGGGTAGCAGTGAAAGGAATTTCTGAATGGAGGGATGTGATAACTGATGTTCCTCAGGGATCAGTGCAGGGATCTTTGCTGTTTATGATATATATATAAATGATTTGGAGGAAAATGAAATTGATTAGTAAATTTGTGTATGGCACAAAGGTTGGTGGATTTGTGGATAGCGATAAGGACCATCAGAAGACACAGCAAGACATAGATAAGTTGGAAACGTTGCTGGAGAGATGGCAGATGGAGTTTAGTGCAGATAAATTGAGGTAATGCATTTTGGAAGGTCTAATACAGATAGGAAATATATAGTAAATGGCAGAATCCTTAAGGATATTGACACGCAGAGGAATCTGGGTGTGTAGGTGCACAGGTCACTGGAAGTGACAGTGCAGGTGGAGAAGGTAGTCAGGGTGGAATACAGCATGCTTGCTTAATTGACCAGGGCATTGAGTTTAAAAATTGACAAGTCATGTTGCAGTTTTATAGAACCTTAATTAGGCTGCACTTGGAATACAGTGTTCAATCCTGGTCGCCACACTACCAAAAGGATGTGTGAGTTTTGGAGAGGGTACAGAAAAGATTTACCAGGATGTTGCCTGTGTTCATTTCTGGTCACCGCATTACCAGAAGGATGTGGAAGCTTTGGAGAAGGTACAGAAAAGATTTACCAGGATGTTGCCTGATATGGAGGGTTTTAGCTATGAGAAGAAGTTGGAGAAACTTGGTTTGTTTACTACCGGAACAACAGAGGTTGAGGGGCAACCTGATAGAAGTCTACAAGGTTATGAGGGGATGGACAGAATGGACAGTCAGAAGCTTTCTCCCAGGGTAGCATTACTGGGGCCATAGGTTTAAGGTGGATGAGGCAAGGTTTAAAGGAGGCAAGTTCTTTACACAGAGGTGGTGGGTGCCTGGAAAACTCTGCCAGAGGAGGGAGTAGAAGCAGATATGAAAGTGACCTTTAAGGGGTATCTAGACAAATACATGAATAGGATGGGAATGAAGGGATATGGTCCCCAGAAGGGTAGGAGCTTTTAGTTCAGCATGGTCGATGCAGACTTGGAGGGCCGAAGGCCCTGTTCCTGTGCTGTAATTTTCTTTGTTCTTTGTTTTCTGTTACTTACTTACTGAGGTAAAGTTTTATTTAAATGACAAAGCCACTGAAAACAGTACTGCATTGTTTAATTGTGTGTCTCTGGACTTTGCTTCACACTGGGAGCTGCTGACAAATAGAAACTGTTCAGAATGACATGTTGATTGCCTATTGTAATAAAAATATATTGACCGCAAGAAAAATCAACACTTGGTGCCCAACCTATGTCGTCTTTAATTCCACAACACCTGACACATTGGGAACAAACAACTGAAAAATGGCAACCCTTGGGATGGCCAACCACAGGAATTCGGTCAACAAATTCCAGCTCTCCACTGGCAAGTTGTAGCAAGCTGCCTGAGGCTGGGCTGCGTTGGGTTTTAACTGCTTGTAAATGCTACTCAATGCATTGTTTCATTGGCCTTTTTGATTAGTGAATCATTAATTGAAGCTTAAGATTGTTGGCAATGATCTACAAAGAAAAACAGACTGGCATACATATATATATACACATATATTATATATATATATAAAAGAAATATATAAAACCTGTTACAAACTCATGACATTTCATAATAGTTATAGCCAGTGAATTGCACTTGAGGTGTAGTCATTGTTGTAATGTGGGACTTTTCTATATTGCTTTGGAATCATATAGAGAAGAATAGGCAAGATTAAATTATAAACGTATGTTGTATTGTGGTTGTTCTCTTGAAGCATTGGAGGCCGAGGATAGATTTAACACAGCAAAATTGGGCCAATGCCAGGCCAAAAGAATACTGCCATTTTAGACAGACAAATTCCAATGGCAGCTGTTAAAAGCCTATTTTGTTTTTCAAACTAATGACCCATTACTGAATCAATCGCATTATTATAATGATGCTAATATTTTCATTCTTCCCCAGGAATATAAGCTTAGTGGTATGCTTAACATAATTTTCAACCTAGAATGCATGGTGTGCATGCATAGCACAACAGCAAATAATCAGATGTGCCTTATTTTGTTAGAAGTATTATAAATATCTGCCCTTCCTTTGAGTCTCCTTGTAATGTTAGTGATTGAGAGAACAGACATTCATTCAATCCTAGGACTTCAGCTATGCCACACTTAGAAGCAACTTCAAATGAAATCCCTGCAGTTTTAAGTACCTTGGAATAGTTTGTCACATTAAAGCCAATGATGTGAATACAAGTGCTATTATTCTTGGAGTGAAAAAGCTCATTTCCAGATTTTCCTAATGGTTTGAGCAAGATCAGATATTGATTGTTTCTCGAGAAGAATAAACACTGGCTCAAACAGGGTATTTTACAGCTCTGTTTAGATGTATAATTTTTGTATTCATCCATTTTTTTTTCAAAAAAAGGAACAGATTTTAGTGTACATAATGCTATTTGCTGCAATGGCTAAATAGCTATTCTAGGTAAAGTATTTTAAGTAGTTTGTTTTCGCGATATACTTTTGGTGGCAGCGCAATGGTTAGCACTGCTGCCTCACAGCACCAGAGACCTAGGTTTGATTCCTAGCTTGGGTCACTGTCCGTAGGGAATCTGCACGTTCTCCCCTTGTCTGCATGGTTTTCCTCCGAGTCTTCCAGTTTCCTCCCAGAATCCAAAAGATATGCTAGTTAGGTGCAATGGCCATGCTAAATTCTCCTTCAGTGTACCTGTACAGGCTCTGGAGTGTGGCGACAAGGGGATTTGCACAATAACTTCATTGCTATGTTAATGTAAGCCTACTTGTGACACTAATAAATAAACGTTTAACTTTTCTGCTTACAGATCCTACGACTTATATTGATTCAGTTCCTTAATGGCCTTTGAAATGACCAAAATATGTGCCACTGATAACAGTATTGATTCAGAAAATTATATAGGTTCAAATAAGATAGACAATTAACACTAAGGGACACAAATTTATTTTTTGGCAAGAGGTGCAGAAGGGATGAGAGAAAGAAATGTTTTTACAAAATATGTGATAATGATCTAAAAACCCATTGCCAATCTGGACAGTGGAAGCAAAAATCAACAACTTCAAAAGGAAATCTGATGATTTTTGCAAGGCTTTGGGGATATTGTAGGGAAGTGGGGCTAACTGGATTGCTCTGCTGAAAGGCATCCGGAGATGTGCAGGTTAGGCTGTTTGGCCATGTTGATTTGTCCCTTGGTGTCTAAAGATGCCTATTTACAGGAAGTAATGAGGTAAATATGTGGGGATATGGAGATAGGATGGGAGGAGGGTGGGCCTGGGGAAGATGCTCTGTCGGAGAGTCAGTGCAGACTCAATGAGCCAAATGGCCTTCTCTGCACTGTAGGGATTCTATGATATGATGGGCTGAATGGCCTCTTGCTATGCCACTATGATCCTATGACTAAGGTGTTGAAAACATCAGTGTTTTCTATCCCACCATATAAAAGGCTGCAAAGAATATATCGCTGCAGATGCTCCTATTTTAAAATAATCAATAACAAATTGAACAAAATAAAATTAACTGAGGGACAATCATCGCAGATACTGCCTGTCCCACTACCATTTAACGCTGGAGGTAGGACTTTCACTTTTCACTCAGGAGAAAGTTTCGCCATCTCCAAACATCCCATCAAATCTGATCGGCCAGCAATGCTCTAATCCCTGCAGTGCCAGAAGGTGCAGTGGACTGAACTGGGACAGCATGCAATCCCGAAAACTGAACCCCAGGAATTCAGGACTAAGTTAAGTTTTGGGAATTGCAAGACAAGGAGGGGAGCTGAGGCCTAAGGGAGAGCGCAGAAGTGGTAGGTTCTTGGTGGAGATGTCAGAGATGAAGAGAGGACCTACACGGGCCAGTCCTTGAGGATGCGATGGGCGGCCAATGTTAAAGGAAGGCTGATGAAATTTTGGATTAAAATTAAAACCTGTTGGACATTAATCTGGTCTTGTGAGACTTCTTACTATGCCTACCCGAGTCCAACACCAGCATCTCCACTTTGTATAATATAAACGCAAGGTTTTTTTTAAAAGGAGCAGCAAGATTTACAAAGCCAGGGAGATTTCAGGAGAGAATTCCAAGCTTTCAGGCACCGGCCGTTGAAGGCATGGCTAGTGGTGATGAAGAAATGAAAATTGGGAATGTGGGAGAGGCCAGAGTTGGGGGAACGAAGAGATCATGGGAGGTTTGTGGGACTGGGAGAGGTTACAAAGAATGGGGAAAGAGAAGGCCATAGAGGGATTTATAAACAAGGGTGAGAATTTTCAAATCAGCCAGCAGTCAATGTAGGTCACAGGTCTGAAAACAATCCTCCAGACACCGTGCTAACCTTGATCTGAAATGTACTTTTACAGCACTGTAAAGATATAAATTGATACTGCATTATTCTTCAGCTGATGATAAGAAGTTGCATTCCAAATGTAAATAAACACTGTGGGAATGAGTTATTGGAAGTACAATAATCAAAATCTGCTTGTTACTATTTGTTCTTTGTTTTTGGACTTTGCTTTCTGCACGTTAGCAACTTTGAACTCAAGTTTACGACAGTATAAAAGAGAGGTCAGCTATTTTTATTGTCACTTTTCTCACCCTTGTCTTTTGCAGCCTATGGGTCAGGATGAATTCCAGCTCACTAAACCAACTGTTTCTCCCAGTATCTCACACAATTTCTGACTACCCACCCCCTCTTCCTTCCTCTGTAAGCTCCTCCGCCTCCACCAATTGCTGAGATCTGGAAACTATGGGAGGTTGAATAAGACCATATTCATGAGCTCAGTGTCACATTTGGCCCCAAGGTGAGCTTCCAATCGCATATCTGTTCCATCACCAGGACTATCTGCCTTCACTTCCAAAGCATTATCTGAATCTGTCCCTGCCACAGCCTATCTGCGAATAATCCCTCATCCATGCTTTCATTATCTCTGGATTAGACTATTCAAATGCTCTCCTATCTGGAATTTCACCTTCCACTCCACATAAGTTTAGGTTCCTCCAAAGCTGCTGCCTGTGTCTTAAGTGATACCAAACCCACTTTACTCAGCACCCTCTATGCTCACTGGCCTACACTGGCTCAAATATGGCAATGCCTTGACTTTAGAAATCATATCCTTGCTTTCCAATCCCTCCATGACCTCACTCTTTCATATCTCACCTTTAACCTGCTTCAGCCTTGTCTCTGTTCTTTCAAGTATGGTCCCTCGCACACTCCCAGTTTTAATTGCTACGCTATTGCTAGTCATGCTTTCACTGGCCTGGAATCGACAATTTAGTATTTCCTCCCTAAAATTCTCCAATCTTGATTATTAAGGGGATTAGGGATAATGGAGAAAAGGCAGGAGAATAGGGATAAGGAAAGTATCAGTCATGATTGAATGGCGGAGCAGACTCAATGGATCAAGTGGCCTAATTCTGATCCTGTGTCTTATGATTTTATCCCTCTTTCCTCCTTTTTTTTTCCAGAAAGCATATCTTTTGGACCAAGCTTTTTGTTGTTGGTCCTTATGCAGCTCAATGTCACATTATATTTTTGATTTGATTTATTATTGTCACATGTATTAACATACAGTGAAAAGTATTGTTTCTTGTGCACTGTACAGCCAAAACATACCGTTCATAAGTGAAGGAAATAAGACAGTGCAGAATGTAGTGTTATAGTCACAGCCAGGGTGTAGAGAAAGATCAACTTAATGCAAGATAAGTCCATTCAAAAGTCTGACAGCAGCAGGGAAGAAGCTGTTCTTGACTCAGTTGGTATGTGACCTCAGAACTTTGTATCTTTATCACAAAGGAAGAAGGTGGAAGAGAGAATGTCCAGGGTGCAAGACGTCCTTAGTTATGCTGGTTGCTTTGCTGAGGCAGCGGGAAGTGTAGACAGAGTCAATGGCCAGGAGACTGATTTGCATGATGGATTGGGTACATTCACAACCTTTTTAGTTTCAGCGGTCTTGGGCAGAGCAGGAGCCGTACCAAGTTGTGATACAACTTGTGATCCTTTCTATGGTGCATCTGTAAAAGTTGATGAGAGTTGTAGCTGACAAGCCAAATTTCCTTAGCTTCCTGAGAAAGTAGAGGTGTTGATAGGCTTTTGTAACTGTAGTATTGGCATGGAGGGTCCAGGACAGATTGTTGGTGATCTGGACACCTAAAAATTTGAAATTCTTGACCGTTTCTACTTCATCCCCATGAATATAGATAGGGGCATATTCTCCACTACGCTTCCTGAGATCAATGACAATCTCCTTTTTTTAGCTGACATTGAAGGAAAGATTATTGTCATTGCACCAGTTCACCAGATTCTCTATCTCATTCCTATACTCTGTCTCATCATTGTTTGAGATCTGATCCACTGCACGTCATGTCATCATCAAACTTGAAAATTGAGTTGGAGGGAAATTTTGCCACACAGTCATAGGAGTATACGGAGTATAGTAGGAGGCTGAGAACACAGGCTTGTGGGGCACGGTGTTGAGGATAATCATGGAGGAGTGTTGTTACCTGTCCTTACTGATTATGGTCTGAGAGTTAGGAAGTGAAAATCCAGTCGCAGAGGAGCCAAGCCTGAGGTCCCGGAGTTAGGAGATGAATTTCGTAGGAATAATGGTGTTGAAAGTTAATTTGTAGTCAATAAGTAAGAGTCCAACATAGATATCTTTGTGATCTATGTGTTCCAGAGTTGAGTGCAGAGCCAGGGAGATGGTGTCTGCTGTACATCTGTTGTGGTGATAGTTGAACTGTAGTGGATCCAGGCAATCTGGGAGGCCAGAATTGATTTGGTTTCATTGTTTTTATGCATCAGATTTAGGTGACTGTCCTTCAGCATGATGGTAACCCGCTTGGCGTGAATGGCGCACAGGTACCACCAGGTAAGCCTCACTGGCCTCCTGCAGGGCCATGACAGCCGGGATCTGGAAGCGTAAATCAGTCTTGAAATCCTAGGCGACCTCCCACACTACACACTGGAAAGTTTGCGAATCAACAGCTCAGTGGAATTCTGATAGCAGCGGATCTCCCGCAGAGCTACAGTGCCGGAGTGGTAGCAGTGAGGCTTCTTCATGCTGCTGGTCGCCAGGGTGCTCTTGCGAGCATCTTGGTTGCGGGGGGGGGGCTTTGCCCCTAGTGGGCTGTTTGTTTGGTCCTGGCCATTTCCCTTCACTGTGTCTTGCCACAATTCTGTTGGCGTTCTGTCATTTGTACTATGACTAACTTTTTGAAGCACTTATCTGCCTGTGAAACTTGAAGCCTTATTGCTACCCTAATTCTGTCTCGTACCAGCAGGTGTTACTGTTCACACTCTCTTTCTGGGTCAAGGTAGCTGGAAAGTTGATTGCTTGACATTCCTTGTGCATGAGAATCTTATGGTTCTGATTAGTAATCAGTTCAATTTCTGAACTTCCTTCAGTTCTCCCAAGTGCTATCCCCAAGTGGTGTGTGGCATCTTGCTGTTTGTACATTGTAGCCAGCTGCTTTCCACTGTTACTACATCTGACTTTCCTTGCTGGATAACATGGAATTACTTGCTCACTTTCCATGGCATTGCTCATGAATCAATTTGTGGGGTGGGATATTATGGCCTTGCTCATCCCAAAACTGTAAAATCTCACCCGATGTCAAGGACCTCCCCACTGTCTGCCCCAAACTCGCTCCGATTCCTGTGGTAAAATTCAGCCCTGCTGTTCAAATGCCAAGATGGAAGAGCTGTAATATGCCTTGTCCTTTTCAGGCCACTGCCCAGATAGTCCAGCCCTGCCAAGGAAGCAGATGTTCTGAAGAAGAATTACATACGATTCAAAACATTAACTTTGCCTCTGTCTCTACAGAAGCTGCTAGACTCATAGAATCATAAAATCATAGAATCCCTATAGTGCAGAAGAAGGCTATCTGGCCCACTGAGTCTGCACTAACAACAATCCCATCCAGGTCCTATGCCCATAACTCCATATATTTACCCTGCTAATTTACTTTGCTAATCCCCTTGACACTAACCCACACACTTTTGGAGTGTGGGAGGAAACCCGTGCAGACGTGAGAGAATATGGAACTCCAGACAGACAGTTGCTGAGTATTTTCAGCACTTTGTTTTCATTTCAGATTTTCATCAACGCAATATTTGGCTTTAATTAAACTGAAGTTGTAGTGCAATAGAGACTGCATGTTGAAAGATCTTTCTGTAGGTTGGCTGCTTTTGCAAATAATTGGTTTCTGGCCTTGAATTGATGGCAAGTTATCAGACAAAGGAAAAAACAGAGAATTTATTTTCTTGACAGTCTGAAATTTGACAGGCTCCAGACTTTATTACTGCAACAAATTGAACAAAACATTTCATGCTGAAAAGGAAAGTACAGTAATGAAAACTACTGTTTCTTTTACTGGTTTATTTTACATCTCAATAATCAAATTTCATTGATCAATTCTAAAATGGTTCTGATGAACGCTAAACATGAACTTACTTTGCTTAATAAACTTCCATAACGACTCATTTTGCTCTTAGCTAACAACACTGTGGACTACAGCATTTCAAAAAGACAGCTCACCACCATCTTCTCAAGGTCAATTAGGGATGGACAACAAATGACCATGTTGTTGCTGACAGGTGCAACATGGTGGTTACAAGCCCAGGGACCCAGATTCAATTCCGTCCTTGGTTGACGTTCTCTCAGTGTCTGCATGGGCTTTCTCCTGATGAGCCAGTCTCTTACCACACTCCAAAGATCTGCAGGTTAGGTTAATTGGCCACACTAAATTGTCCCTTAGTGTCAGGAGGATTAGCAGGGTAAATGCATGGGGTTATGGTGATAGGCCTGGGTGAGGTTGTTGCTGTGCAGCATCAATGGGACAAATGACTAAATGGCCTCCTTCTGTACTCTACAGATTCTATAATCTATGAGATTGAGAGGCCTCTGCATACTGGTGTTTCCTTTGCAATATTGTGTTCCTTCTCAGGTCTAGATGTTTCTTCTCTCTGCTCCAAAAATGTACCTTAGTAAATCTTATCAGAAACATAGAGCGTGATCTTTAGGCTCTGCTGTGGTGATTTCCTCTGTGCCGGATATGGTGAGCCAACAAAATATTCATTGACTCTGGCTAGACTACAAGACTCCCAAAAGTAGGCGAGGCCATAACGTTCTGGCCCTTTTTCCTGTCATGTGACCAGAGCATCTCTTTCCACTGTCCTACAAATGGTTTCTGATGGCAAGATTGTTGTTAAACAATGCAGTCTGAGTTTTGTCCAGTTAAACACCACCATAATAAATAGGGCTTTTCATGCCCATTCTCTGGATTTCAACATTGAAGTTGAAGGTCGAAATTTTCCAGCCCCTCATGATGGCAGGATCTTCTGGTTCTACCCATGTGAACAGAAATTCCATTGTTGTGAAGAGGTGGAATATTCTGTCCATGGAGTGTGCAAACAGTGTTGTGAGGGCCTCCAATGGCATCTGGTCCCACTGGCAAGGCCATCATAACAGATGGGGACCATAGATGTTCCTCTCCGGTGAGGACCTCTCCTGGCGAGGCTACTGAGACAAGCCAGCGCAGACAATTTCATCCAGTACTCACTAAGAATATTTAAATAAAGATTTAAATATTTAAATCAGCCCCAGGTCCTTCCCAGGCCTGAGACTGATCACACTGGCAATCCAAGGTCGGTAAGATCGCAACAGGTAAGTAACTGTTTCGCCTCTCTCACGATTATACTGGCTTGCTATGCTGACCAGCATGATAAGCTGGTAAGTTCCCTGCCACCCCCCACCTCAGACTTTACAGGATTAGTCTCTGAAGTGCCTTGACCAATGTCCCTGATCCTATTCTGTTCTCTGTTTAAGGTCAAGGTTATTCAGTACACTTCTGACTGTCAGTGTGAGAGTTCTTCTCCTGGGTGATTCTAGGGCTTGGAGTAAGTCTTTTTTCTTCTTCATGCTCTGAGTAGCAAGCCCAAATTTCTACTGGCTTTCTTTTCAAGGATATTGAGGTCGATGCTCATGAAATCCTGGGCTCTCTCAACCCTGAAAGATCTTTGTTGTGGAGCTTTCAGTGGTCTTAGACATTTACTCTCTCCTAGGGCTTCAGCACTGGTAATTCACACGCCCTGTGCCTGTGAATAAATTTCTGAGCCTGGTTTTTCTCTGTCTTATGATGTTTTACCCTCTTGTGGTCAACCAAAGTGATGTTGAGTTTGAATTTTTGTTTCCAAGATGGAAGTTTTGATCTCACCCATTAATAGCTCTGACAGTGAGGAACCATTCTGTAATGATGAGGACTTAGAAGAGATAAATTAAGGAATTTGTTTGTCATTAATAACTCCTCTCTTGGCCTCTCCATTTGCCTGACAATACTGAAATGAATGGTTATTTGATGGAAGCCATATTTGAGAGTGAAATTTTGTTCATTTGCAAGTAGGGGCCATTGTCAGATTCAATCACATCCAGAAAATCATGCACTCAATCAATTCTCTTGAGGGATAGAATGACTGCTTCTGCTATGATACTATATAATCAGATCACTGTATAATCCACTGTGAATAATAATCAATAACAATAAATTCAAATAACTCCATTCGCTAGCATTCCCACAGCATTAAAGGAAAAGAAGAGGGTTTACGGCACAAGTAAAACAGTTAAAAATGATTTTTCTATAGATCGAGCAATACATGGCCATTGGACTGATTGTTGCACTGCCACATGTCCCTTAGCAATTCCTAAATGTCCTTGATTATGTCTTTGAACAATATCATGCTGAAGGATCCTTGGTATGACTGATCTCTTGTTGAAGAGATGTTTTTGAACTATTCGAAATACTGGTGAAGTATTGGACTTCTGGGGATATAGACTGGCCATCCTCATTGACAGCATTCCTGGATTTGAAGACATTTTTCAATCCGTTTGCGGGTGGTATGGTGACACAATGATTAACATTGTTGCCTCACAGCCGCAGATTCAATTCCTGACTTGGGTCACTATCTGTATGGAGTTTACATGTTTTCCTCACGCCTGTGTGGATTTTTCCTGGGTGCTCCAGTTTTCTCCCACAGTCCAAAGATGTGCTGGTTAGGTGCATTGACTTGAACAGGCACCAGAATGTGGTGACTTGGGGAATTTCACAGTAACTTCATTGCAGTGTTAATGTAAGCCTTATTTGTAACTAATAAATAGAGTTTAACTTTACATTTCTGGGGGTTGCTTTATTTCCTACAACTTTCTTGCAGTAGCTATTAAGTGACTAAAGAAATATATGCTTCAACATCCACAATGAAATCTAAATCCTGTTCTTCAGTTCCTTCTATATTTCTGACAGTGTGTCATTTGAAATTTTTCTTGCACACACTCTGTGATTGAGCCATACCTCATCAATCCTAGTCAGAATTGTTGGATTCTGGGCAGCATTTTCCAAATTCCTTCCGTGTTCAGAAGGGTAACTAGTGGTTTATGGTCTGTTTCGATTGTGAAACGTGATCACACAAAAACAGACTGAAAGATTTCCAAACACCCATATTGCTGCCAAAGCTTCTTTTCCCATTATGACATCTCATTGTTCCATTTCTGTCAGAGACTTAGAGGCATAGTGGACTGGTTGATGCTTCCTACTTTTTTGCACTTGAAATAGCATTGTTCCAAAAGCCTTGAATGATGCATTTGCCTCTACTCTAGAGTGGAATGATGGTACAGTGGTTAGCACTGCGGCCTCACAGTGCCAAGGATCTGGGTTCAATTCCAGCCTTGGGCAATCATTTGTGTGGAGTTTGCATGTACTTCCTGTTTCTGCATGGGTTTCTTCCAGGTGCTCCCACACAGTCTTTTCTCCCACCCTCCGAAGATGTGCAGGTTAGATGGATCGGTGGTGGTAAATTGCCCCTTAGTGTCAAGAGGAGTAAATACCAGAGTAAATACTTAGGACTGCAGGCATAGGGCGGGATTGTTGTCACTCAATGGGCGAATGGCCTCCTTCTGCACTGTTGGGATTTTATAGTTTTATGATGTTCTGGTTGTTAAGATTGCATCATCAGGTGCCAACTTTTCAGAAGAGAAAAATTGTTTAATCCTTTCAAAAGCATTTTGCTGATCCACTTTTGACTCTGCCTTTAAAGCTGTCTCAAGGCATTGTTAAACTCTGCTAAATTTGTTGTCAATGTTGGTTCTACTGCCTTAGGAATCTTTGAAGTTTAGTTATGTCTTTGAGTTTCACAAATTTCCTTATAATTTTCATTTTTTTTTATAGGTGAACTATGTTTCCAGTGGCTTGTACTATGTGACCTCAAAAGGTAATCATGGATTTGGCAAACTCACATTTATCATTTAGTGTTAGTCCTGTATTCTGTCAGGCTTTCAATATTGCTCTGACCATGCAACCAAGCTCCTCTCATGTAGACCTATGTAGGAGTATATTGTCCATGCAACATAGTTTTAAGTTTACTTTTAGCTTGCATTAACACTGCAATGAAGTTACCGTGAAAATCCCCTAATTGCCACACACCATTGCCTGTCCGGGTACACTGAGGAGAATTTAGCATGGCCAGTGCACTAACCAGCGTATCTTTCAGACGGTGGGAGGAAACCGGAGGACCTGAAATAAACCCATGCAGACGCGGGGAGAATGTGCAGACTTCACACAGACAGTGACCCAAGCCAGGAATTGAATTCAGGTCTTTGGCATTATGAGGCAGCTGTGCTAACCACTGTGCCATCCTTCCCCTGTTAGACATCATTTTATGGAAAATGTATGGAACAGACATGATGCCGAAGGGCAAACTGTTGAAACTGGCAGTCGAAAGATGTGCAGGGTAGATGGATTAGATGTACTTAATTGTCCCTTAGTGTCCCAAGATTATAGGTTAGGAGGATTAACGCAGTAAATACATGGGGTTATAGGGATAGGGCTTTGGTGGAATGCGGTATAGGAGAGTTGGTGTGGACTCAATGGATCAAAAGTGCTCTTCCTGCATAGTAGGCATTCCATGATTCTAAATATGGTCAGCAATCTGGATTCTTTCTCCAGGAAGAACTATCAAACTCACATCCAATTTGGTAAATAAAATGTTTTTGGCTAGTTTTGCTGAAGTCTCATCTACTGAGGCCATTGAATAGATTTCACATTCCACTGTTTTGTTTAACTGAATTAAATACACATTTTCATAGTTTTGGTTTTGGGACTGCAGCAATGTCTGAAAACCATTCTATTGCAAAAACAGGAAAATCTCAGCAGGTCTGACAGCATTTGTGGAGAGAGTAGAGCCAGCATTTCAAGCCTGAATGACCTTTCATCAGAGCAGATTCTAGCATCCACAATATTTTGCTTTTAACAGTTCTATTGGCATGGTGACCAGTGAGATACCACTCCCACTCCCACAGCACTCCCCCCCCCCCCCACCACCACCACCTTCCTGCTGTTTGTGTTCTATTTCAATCTTGACATTCGCTAAGAGAGAATGAGGGACTTCGGTTAAAGAAGCAAATTGTTTCAGCATCAGTAGAGCAAAATGATACTTGGTTTCTTAGTCCTTTAAACAACCCTGGGGTCTTGAAAGAGTGTGGGCTTGCACCAGTACCTAAAAAAAAACACCTTGAGAGTCAGACATCATGTTCAAGTGAGTGATCTTTATTATAAGAATGCAAGGAGAAGATTCACTCTCATGAGTCGGAGTTCTGCAGTACAATCTTTTAACAGTCAATTTTATCCTGTTACAAAAATCCACTTGAACAGCTGCCTCATCTTTAATTAGATTTTCTCATTCGACTCTGTCTTTCTCTAATCTTATCTCTTCTCAATCATGTCTTTTTGTATGACTCTCTATCTCTTCCGCTAATCTTGTTTCCTCCTGACCATGTCTTTTCCTACATCTGTCTCCTCTCCAATTTCATTTCCTCTTGATTATTTATTCTCATGCCTCACAGACATTGTGCAAGGCTTAGCAGTTTTCAGTATCCCTGATTCCCAAACGTCAGACAGCAAATTTGAAGTTTTAAAGTTTATTTATTATGTCACAAGTAGGCTTACATTAACACTGCAATGAAATCACTGTGTAAATCCCCTAGTTGCCACACTCCAGCTCCTGTATGGGTACACTGAGGGAGAATTTAACATGGCCAATGCACCTAACCAGCACCAAACTATCAATATCCCCTTAAAGAATTTGTTTCAGCATCTGGTAATCATCAGCAACTCCGCTCAACTTATAGAGTAATTTCAGTTCGAAGTATGTCTTTCTGCTTAGAAAAGAGCACTATTGACTAGGAGTGACATTGAAACGTTTGAAGTTTTCTCAAGATCTATATTTCAGCTTTGCCATTTGCTGGCCTTTCACTTTTAATGTAGATGCCCCCTCCCTACCTTGGATCTTGTAAATTAATAGATGAAGGTTGAAATGAGATCCATTTGAGCTATTTACTTCATTGGATAAAACAGAAATCCCTGCTCCTGTGTCTAATTTAAACTTTGTGTGGTGTCCATCTATTTTCCAAGTCATTTATCTTCTTCAGAAAGGTTAATTTCTGTTTCTACGGTTCTTCCATCCTTGTACATGGCTCTACTTTAAAATGCTCTCTTTCTATTTACATGTCATCGGCATTTTTGAGCGACAAACAGTTTTACTTTTCCAATGTTGTGACATTTTGCTTCCCTACTAGACATTTTTCTCATTTGTGCAGTCTATTGCCACCATGCCAAGGTATTTTAAAATGGCAGTAGGTGTGTTTTTCTTTGTTTTGCTTAACTTAGGCTTTGGAGCACTTTCCATTTTATGGCCTACTAATTGAATGGTTTTATTCAATCTTCTCTACGGAGTTTCTCCTTTCCCCTGAACAAATGTCCAATTCTGTTTTCTAAGTTCCATTTGTCTCCCAATCTGCATTGCTTTGACCAACAGTAAATCCCTTAAATCCACTCTTATTTTGGAGAAATTTGATAATTCTTCTTCCAATACCTGCATGACAGTCTTGTCATGAATGTACTGATCATTTAAAATTCTGTATGAGTAGGTCCTTGCCAGCCTATAGAGATAATTAATAAATGAATCCAAGCTTTCGTCCATTCTTTTTTTCTTTTGTTAAGTTGAACTCTCTCAATTACTAAGTTCTGATAGACACTGAAATAAGAGTTAAAAAATTGTATGACTTATTCATAAGAAGCTGACTGTTATCAATCTCTACTTATCATGTTGTCAGTGATAGTTCCTACAGTATAAATTAGGGTATTGACCTGGTCTTATGTATGTAAGTAGCTCTGTACCTTTTGAACTCTTTTCTCTGGTTGTCCCACTCCTTGGCCTGCTATGGGCCTTCTGCACTGTGAGATGGTTCTGGACGTGGTAGAGTGGATTCCATGCTTCTACTGAGCCCTTGAATTGTTCCTGTGTTTGACCCCAGTTCTCTGTTGCTGCTTTCTGCATCAGGCCTGCACTTATTGCTGACTGTCTCTAGGTCTGTGTCACAGGCTTACTATTGCAAAAGTAGATATCATCAGTAGGGGAAAACAATCCTGCCTCATGGTTAATTCTAACTCTCAGTTCTTTTGGTGGTTCCAATGGTTAGTGAATTCTGCTTCAAATGAGCCAATATCGAATGATCAAAAAGCAATGTCACTATGAATGCTTGGCTACCACAATGTTTCCATATCTTGCTGGGTCTTGGAATATTTTCTTTTGTCCTTCCTTTGAGAACTTTTTCCTTGCCAGCCCTGTGGATTCTTTCAGTTTTTGCTGGGTCATTCACATGCTGCTACCATATTTTGTTGTGTGGTAAGAGTTAAAGCTGGACTTGGGAGTTTCCAAACTTGCAAAGGTATGCTGCTTGAGTCCATAAAATTTTGAACTGTAAATATTTATTTGCTACTCTTTGCACATTTGGACGTCCACACGAGGTAAGGGTTTCTGTTCTCTTCAGACTGTTGCTCCCTTCTTAGTGATTTGGCATCACGTATGATTCTGATTTTTTTCCTTTACGGAGGTAGTCCACATTCAATCCCGCACTCTTAATGCTGAAAACTTGGGTAGACTTTCATTCCATCAATCTGATATAAAATCAGGCAATAACAGCAACACCTGCAGGTGGACTTTTGTGACCCAATCCTGGCTGGAATTGAAGTAGGCAACCTTTAAAAATGGTGGCAATGTTGTGTGATGGAAATCAATCCCCAATTCTGGCATTGCCAATTTTCATGCGAGTGGGGGTAGCAAGAATCTCAGAATGTGCTTGAATTTATTAACAAGCAAAGTAAAGGATTTAAAAAATTGTTAAAGGCCTCATTCTCAGACATTTTGGCATGTTGATGGAATTAGCTAGCCTTAAAAGCCCTCAGGCCGCAGAGACACTAAGGGCATTTGTGCAGCAAATCAGATCCAAATGTGCTTAATATAAGCATGAGGATATTGCATATTATGGACTGTATGATTATATTTTGTGGAAGTGGCCACAAAGCCTACTAAAATGGTTACAACTTATCTATCGATGACTATGAAACTATTGTCAAATGTTGGAAAAACCCATCTGGTTAACTAATGTCTTTTAGAAAAGGAAATCTGCCATCCTTACCTGGTCTGGCCTACATGTGACTCCAGAGCCACAGCAACGTGGTTAACTTTCAACTATCCTCCAATGGCGACTAGGAATGGGCAATAAATGCCAGCCAGCCAGCGACACCCGTGTCCTATGAATGAATAAAAAAATGCGACAATGGGCATTTGAATTATCAACACTTCTCAATCTTTCACCATCAAAGGAAAAAAATCGATATTTCTGTTTTTTCTGACAAAGTGGATAACCTTGTGCTTTCCACATTATATTCCATCTGCTATGTTCTTACCCAGTCATCTAGCCCTTAGTGTTTGGCTGCACTAGAAGACTTTCACCTATGATGGTTCAGCTGTTTCTCAGTGCTTCAGATGTTTATGAGATGGATTTGACTTGTTTCAGGCTATTTTAAACTGCAGTTCCTGAAAGCGAGTTTCAGTCACATATCTAAATGGTTAACAATTCTGGGGTCCAGACCACCACAATACAAGTGCAACTGACAGTGGCCATTCAATCTTATTTCTGCCTCAATGTGAGCTTAGGTGTGACCAAGTGGCCAATGGCCTGAGCAACTAGGGCCAACATAAAATTGGACACTTTAATGTACAGCTAAACAGCTTCTGCAAGCAAAAAGCAAAAGAAGAATTTGATCCTGTGACCAATATTTGGTTGAACATGGAGTTAAACAAGGATATTGTGTAGCCACCCGTGAAGATTAAACAACTCATTGTTTAAGAATCAACCAGTATTTGCGGAATATGTGATCTGTACACTGTTGGTCTCCAAGTGTCATATTGAACAAAGGAGAATATTTATGTTACCTGTGAAACACTCTATACAGACACTTTGACCAGTTCATTACTCAAAACATGTTTACCCAGGCGCTCTTGCATTATGAGACAGACAAAAGATTGTGGTTCGAATTTAGCTTTATTAAAAACACTTGCAAGTTAAAGAACCATAAAATTAAAATAACTTTTCAGGCTGATTGCCTAAAAAGCACATGTACAATGCAACTGACTGGACTGTTGGATTTAACTCACTCAGCTCGTGTCGACAGGTGAACTCAGAGTTTTCCTGCTTCAAAAAGGTGAATCTCACTCACCCACTTCCATCATCACAGTAGGCCAGTCTTCACTTTGTCTTAAAATGGCCATTTTCATCCCCCTCTTCGAGACCTTCTGGATTGTTCTCTGGCTTTCAGCAGTTGATCACAGGGCAGGGGTCACAGCACCCAATGAGGGTCGGCCAGGTCATTCTAGGTATACATTACTCCTTCCAAGATATGGCTAAAAGCAGGAAGTCTGGCAGAAACTGAGGAACACACAATCACCATGTCTTCTTCTAGTCTTCTGGCTGAATACCTCTTGATGCATGTCGTGTTATCATGACTCTTCCATTGTTAAGGTTGAGCACCTCTGTTAAATATGCAAAAGGTTTGGATTCTCTTTTCAAGATTATGGCTGAGTACTTCTTGATAGGTTTCGGGTCAGAACAGTTCTTCCATTGTTAATGTTAATCATTTCTGTTCAATTCTGTAGGACAGGTGGGCTGGTCCCTGTTGGCTTTTGACCTGTGGTAACCTTGTTCTATCCAAGTTCCAAAGGCTTTTTGCTTGCAGAAGCTGTTTAGCTGTACGTTAAAGTGTCCAATTTTATGTTGGCCCTAGTTGCTCAGGCCATTGGCCACTTGGTCACACCTAAGCTCACATTGAGGCAGAAATAAGATTGAATGGCCACTGTCAGTTGCACTTGTATTGTGGTGGTCTGGACCCCAGAATTGTTAACCATTTAGATATGTGACTGAAACTCGCTTTCAGGAACTGCAGTTTAAAATAGCCTGAAACAAGTCAAATCCATCTCATAAACATCTGAAGCACTGAGAAACAGCTGAACCATCATAGGTGAAAGTCTTCTAGTGCAGCCAAACACTAAGGGCTAGATGACTGGGTAAGAACATAGCAGATGGAATATAATGTGGAAAGCACAAGGTTATCCACTTTGTCAGAAAAAACAGAAATATCGATTTTTTTCCTTTGATGGTGAAAGATTGAGAAGTGTTGATGTCCAAAGGGACCAGTGTATCATTGTTCATAAGTCACTGATAGCTGACAAGCAAGTGCAACAAGCAATTAGGAAGGCACATGGTATGTTGGCCTTTATTGTAAAATTATTTAAGTACAGTAATAGATAAGTCATGCTGCAGTTTATAGGGCCTTGGTGAGAATGTACCTGGAGTATTATGCATCGTTTTGGTCTCCTTACATTAGGAAGGAAATAGGCCTGGATTTTCTATTCCCATCATGGTGGGACCCACTTCAGGAGGTTCAGAGCCTGGCCAAAGTCCATTGACTTTCAGTGAAACCATAAGATCCCAATCCTACCTACCATAATGGAATGGAACAAAGCTTCACCAGAATTGTTACCAAGGATAAAGAGACTGAGCCTGTATCCTCAACAATTTAGATTACATTGATGCATACAAAACTCATAGAAAGCTCGAAAGGGTAGATACAGGAAGCATGTTTTCCCAAGATGGGGATTCTAGAATCAAGGAACACAGTCTCCGAATAAAATGTAGGTCACTTAGGACTAAGTGGAAGAGGAATTTCTTCACTCAGACTGTGGTAAATTTTTACCATTCTCTAACCCAGTGAGTGGCGCAGGGGTACACAGTAGTTAGTATTGCTGCCTCCGTGCCAGGGATCCGCGTTTGATTCCCGGCTTGTGTCACTGAGCAGAGTCTGCATGTTTTCTCCATGTCTGCGTGGATCTCCCCCCGGTGTTCTGGTTTCCTCCCATGATCTGAAAGACGTACTGGTCGGGTGCATTGGCCATGCTAAATTCTCACTCAGTATACCCGAACGGATGCCCGAGTGTGGCAACAAAGAGATCTTCACAGTATCTTCTTTGCAGTGTTAATGGAAGCCTAATTGTGATGATAATAAATAAACATTAAAACTTTAGAGGACTGTGGGCGTTCTGTCATTGAATATGTTCAAGACAAAAATTGATAGATTTCTAGATATTAAAGATATCAGGAATACGGGAACAATGCAGGAAAATAATATTAAGATAGAAGACCAGCCATCTTCTAGTTGAATATTGGTGCAGGCTTGAGGGGCCAAATAGCTTGCTTCTGCTCTTATTTCCTATGTTCCTACCTATGAAGAAGAAGAAGCTTTGCAGCTTCTTGAGAATTATTTGTTTCTAAAAGACCTTCACTCCAGCTAAAGGATCAACTCAATTTAGAGGTCATTAGACCTGCATCAATTTTGAGGCTGAGTTAGAAAACCTACTTTTATAACTATGGGTTTAATTCAATCTGGATTTAACCATTGCGTATGTGATAGTATGAAGAGAAGTGTGCTTTAAACAACTGGGGAAAGCATATGATATTAAATAACCTTTGTTATTTTTTAAAATCACTGTGACTCTGGAAGCAGGCCCAGCTCCAGGCCCTATCTGTATTCAGGAGGGGGGGAATATACCGAGAGATTGAGTTCTGTAGAGAGCATTGAGGGCTTCTTAGAACTGTTTCAAGTCATTATAGAAATAAAGAGCAACAATGCTGTGAAAGGAGTTGAAAGTTGTACTGAGAAATGATAAAGGAATGGAGTGACTAACTATTACAATTCCATTTTGTTCAAGTACATTTTTAAAAATTATTTTCTTCTGCTGTACTGATTTTTCAAGTTTGGTTCTGCACTTTGCAATAATGTCCACCAGATGGTAGACGGTGTTCTTCTGAAACCAGACATTGTAAATATTCAACTTGACATTAGATGGTGCTGCTCCATGTTTAAACTTGTGTTTTCCATTCACATATTGCAGCTCAGGCATGCACAACAAAACTCCAGTTTCCTTTCACAGCCCAAAAGACATGCTGGTTAGGTATATTGGCTCCGCTAAAAATTTTCTCTCAGTGTACCTGAATAGATGCCAGTGTGTGACGACTAGGGGATTTTCACCGTAACTCCATTGCAGTATTAATGTAAACCTATTTGTGACACTAGCAAATAAATAAATTTCAAAAAACTTTAACTGCCCTTGAGGTGAAAGGGTGCATTGTGATATGGACTGTTGACTTGTTTTACTTATTTTAGTTTATTTTTCTCCTCTCTCCCTGTGTAGAGTGCTTCAGAGCAATGTGATACAATCACAAACTATATAATTGAAAGTTGTTCTTGGCGTTACACAGTGCAATTACTGAACTGCTAGGTCAGGAACATTTGCCTCTGTGAGACTGTGTGCCATGGCTTGTTTCCCCTTAACTGTTGTCATCTCAGACACTCTGCATCTCATTATAAGTCAGGGATACCGTAGCTTAATGATTCTGTTACCAGATTGGTATTTCAGAAGCCTGCATTAATAATCCTAAATTGAGGTCCAGTCCCGCTATAGTAATTCCATAAGTTCAACAGAGTCTGGAATAAAAAAATTTAGTCTCAATAATGGTGACCATGAAACAACTGGATTGTTTTTAAGGCCTACCTAGTTCACCAATTGGACAGGCACACTTGCGCAGTGATCGGCACTGCTGCCTCAGGGGAGTCAGGTTCAATTCCAGCCTGGGGTGACTGAGTGGAATCTGCACGAGTTTCCTCCAGGTGCTCCAATATCTTCTCACAGTCCAAAGATGTGCAGGTTAGGTGGATTCGCTGTGCTAAATTGCTCCTTAGTGTCCAAAGTTTTGTAGATTAGGTGGATTAGCCATGACCAATGTGAGGGGTTATGGGGATAGGTTGGGGGAATGAGCCTAGGTGGAGTGCTCTTTTAAAGGATCAATGCAGACTTGGTGGCCTGAATGGTATCTTTTTGCACTGGAGGGATTCTATGGGATTCTATGCTCTTTGGGAAAGAAAAGTGCTATCCTTGCTAATATGTCATTCTTGATCCAAAGTATAATGTGTTGACTCTTAACTGGCCTCTGACTCAGCTGAATTCAATAAGATGGCTCACAACTAAAGGGCTGGACAAGAAGTGCGGGCTTTACCAATGACGCCTACGCCCCTTGAATGAGTTTTAAAAAATACCCATCTGCTTCGGTATTCTCTGTTGCTATAGAAACCCAAGAGAAAATCTTCAATTTGAATGTCAAAACTTCCATTGTAAGTGTGTTGTGGTGTTTAGAGCATTATTTAGCCAGAACAGAAATAGCCAAAATAGATCCAAAGAACTGATCTTTACAAAGATAACATCCCTCCATTTCTAGTTCACAAAGCCACGGGATTCTGATTCATAAATAATTCCACATTTGGAGACATTTAAATTCTGAAATTTACACAACCTAAAATAATGTTAAAAAGCAGATGAAATCAAAATGTATTTAAAAACTGTCCCGGGAGAAGGAGTGTGATAATGATGTTACAGATTTTAATTGTGCTTGTTGCTATGGTGATTGTTATGCAAGTTGCTATAGCGATGGATCGCCACGAATTGATTCAGCATGTCCTGGGAGGAAATGGGTGGAGCGGGAAAGAAGCCTTGGTCTTTACAAAATGTCATTGTTCTCATACATTGTATATTCATACCTGTGGGAGGAGGGCTCAACTGAAACTTTAAGACAATAGTTCAGCAAGATCTCAAGTAAAGGCTTTACACAGGGAAAGGGAAATGTGCATGGACATCACTCTGTTCTGCCTTTTTTGGATAATAAAAGTTCCATGGGACACGTTGATAAAGGAAGAAGAATTCTGCTTCAAGTGAAAAGGCCTTTGATCCCCACTCTGTGCTGAGGTTCTGGAACTTCATTGAAGGACACTTTGGAAGGACTACACACAATAGGCTTCTCTGGTGCTGGGGCAGTAAAGGTTACATTTAGCCAGGATCCTGATCCTGATTGTGTTAGCGACCTCGGTTGGAAATTGCTTACGCTGATTTGATAATGCCAAGGGTGGTGATTTCCGCACCCCCCCCCCCCTCCTCCACCACCACCACCACCACCACATAGCCGAATAACACGTTGCCAAACTCTGTTTGAGGCTCAAACATGGGAATGGTGGGGGGAAGTAGGTTAGCTGGTTGTGGATGTGGGGAGGCTCGTGGTCAGTCTCTGTTGAAACCAATGCCAACAAAGAAAGTAAGCAGGAGTCTCTAATAGAGGACCAAAGAGAAAGAAATAGAAAAGAACAAAAGCAGGAACACTATAGACTGAGTAAATCTGTCGCATTTAAACTGAAGGTGCATTGTTGATTCAGCATGTGCTGGGAAGAATTGTGTCAGGCACCAAGGGAGGCTGAGATTTCCAGTATCTGCATATTTTGCTTTTTTTTTAACTGTCAGAATAACATTGTTTTTATTTAGCTAGCATACCAGTATGTGGTTGGCTTAAACCCATAGATTAGAGCTTTATTGACTGAAAGGAGTGTAGATTAACAAGTGCTAACTTGTAAAACTGTCTCTCTCCCAGCAAGTGACATTCTCCTTGATGGTAATTGCCGGTTGGACTCACAGCAGCTTTTTCCAGAAAAATTATCAACAGTAATTTTCCCTCAAGTATCCTCCCCTTCCCCAAACCTTTTCCTTTCCCTTCTCTTGTCAGAAGCCAATATAGGTCAACATGCACATGGACAATGAGTGAATGGGACTAGGTACATTAGGATATGGGCAGAGGCTTTTGGACGTGCTCCAATCTGAGGCTTTTTGCCAACAGTAAAGTTGTAAAATGAGAGTACCCTATATAGACAAGCTACAAATAGACAGTTCAAAGAAAAATAAAATCATACAGTGGAAAAGGAGGCCATTCAGTCCATTATTTCTGTGCCAGCTCTATAGAAGAATGATCCAATTAATCCCACTCTCCTGCTTTTCATCAAGCCGTCTAAAATATTCCCTATCAGTATCTATTCAATTCCCTTGAGTTCATTCTTCTGTGAATAAAGTCAAGACCTAAATTTTTTTTAATAACCTTCTCAATTTATCCTGCCTCTTTTGAAGATTTGTGTACATAAGCCCGAGGTCACTCTGTTCCAGCATCTCTCTCAAATTTGTGCCATTTAGCTTAGATCATATGTGGTGATTGTCTCCTTCAGAATTATTTACAGAGTAAGGCTCTCATGACTCAGGGAACCAATCAGGAAGAGGGTAGGAGGTCATGCTGGTGAGCTCAGGTTTTTGTTCCAGAATTTACTCAGGAGCTGGTTGCAACCACAAAGCTGCAAGGCTCTGTATAACCCTTACCTATATGTAAACATGCCCTTTCATGTTTGGTGAACAAGAATGATTACATTGCCCTCCTGCTCTTTCAGGCTAACTACATCATGACACACTTCACCCCATGTTAAATTTTGTCTGCCTGATATCGACCCATTTTACCAGTCTGTCCAGGATGTCCTGAATTCTGTTGCTAGTCTATCAGCTGATGTTCAATGGCAGTGACAGTGAGAATACTACGGAGCACATCAGTGTGAAGGCTCACAACCTGACATCTGACAGGCTCACTCAGAAAACCGCTGATGGTGAGAGACTGCAGCCACTCCACCTCACACTATGGATTAATCACAAAGCATTGTAAAATTACATCTCAAACTCAGCCCCCCTGCCCTTCAGCCTTGCCACTGAGATGTGGCAGCAACTGTGTCCTTTGGAATCAAAACCCTCCTGTACAACATGGCTGCTGTGAACCCTGGTTAGTTTTCTGTTTGATTCTCAGTTGCAGAGTTTAGCAATGTGAAGTGGTGATGTGGTGGCTGGTGGTTTTCTTGCAGATTGGGGCAAGACCAGGGTAGCTTAGGTGGGCTTAGAAATGCTGACGGCATGACAACTGATAGATTGTCTCCCTGTCAGGTGATGCATATTCCCTTTGCTATTGTTTAGTCATGATGCATTTCTCCTAATCCCACACATTTCCATTGTTTGGCCATTGTTCCAGCGTGTTAAATCTCAATGCATTGGAGTCAGGTAATGATGTGAACTTTGCAGTTGCAGTGCGCAAGAGACGAAAATACTAGTTAGGCTGCATTTAAAGAGCCAACCTGCAAAGGGGTAAAATCACCTTTTTGTCCCTTTCAGTACTAAGTCATTGTTAAGATATGATTTAAAGAATAGGATCATAGAACATCAACACTAGGAGTAGGAGTAGGCTACAAGATAGAGCACAGAAGGATCTTTGATAAAGCTACCCAATTAATCTTACTTCCCATCTCTTTTCCTGCCCTGCCATGTTTTCCCCTTCATCCAACTTCCTGCTGAACGTTACTGTTGAGCTGGAGGCATTGGCCTCCAAGCGCATGAAGGAAGCGGGGAATGCGTTAGATGCCAGAAATGGAGGAGAATCCTGAAATCATAGAATCTCTAAGGTGCAGAAGGAGCCTGTACCAACAACAATCCCTCCCAGGCCCTATCCCTATAATTCCTTTTATTTACCGTACCACAGAGGAAGAGTGTATTTCTGAATGGACGATTGTGACAAGTGGTGTTCCTCAGGGAGCACTGCTAGGACCTTTATTGTTGCAATATATACAAATGATTTGAAAGAAAATGTAACTGGTTTGATTAGTAAGTTTGCAGATGACACAAAGGTCGGTGGATTTGCGGATAGCGATGAGGACCATCAGGGAATACAGCAGGATCAGTTGGAGGCTTGGACAGAGGGATGGCAGATGGAGTTTAATCCGGACAATGTGAGGTAATGCATTTTGCAATTCTAATAAAGATAGGAAATATACAATAAATGGCAGAACCCTTAAGAGTATTGAAAGGCAGAACGATCTAGATGTACAGACACACAGGTTACTGAAAGTGACAACACAGATGGAGAAGGGAGTCAAGAAGACATACAACATGCTTGCCTTTATCAACCAGGGCATTGAGTTTAAAAATTGGCAAGTCATGTTCCAGCTTTATAGAACCTAGTTAGGTCGTACTCGGAATATAGTGTTCTATTTTGGTCACCAGCTACCAGAAGGATGTGGAGACTTTGCCAGTGGAGGTTGCAGACATAGGGAGCAGCAAGGCTGTTAAGAAATTTGAATAGAAGGATGTGAATTAAGGTAATGCTGGACCAGGAGCCAATGTAAGTCAGCAAACATGGGGGCAATTGTGAATGGTGGGAGTTCAGATTCAGGGAGCAAGTGAACTGGGTAAACTTCAGTTTAATAGGGTGGTAAGTGAGAGCATTGGACTCGTTGGAGTTGGGGAAAAAAAGACATGAGTGCAATTTTCAGGGGCAAATCCAGTCAATGTCACAGAAATACCAAAGGGTAGGTGGCCTTTGGTACTATGGAGGATGTGGGATTAGGATATTATGAAGAGTAAAAGCAAGTGTTTCAGAATTACACCAGTAGCTGGGTTCAACTTCATACAATGAAGTTTCAGAATGACAGTGTCAGGGATAAATGTTATGAATTCAAGCTCCCAGTGTCAAAGTTGGTCTACTGGAAATACGTATTGGGAATTAAGCCTCTGAAACATTTACCGAGCAGAGGAAAGTTTACTGCTGAAAGAGAAATATGGAAAAATAGGATATATCCTCAGAACAAGCTGCATGTCATCTTGGCTGTTGACAGCTGTTGGAAAAATCCTGTAACCAATTAGCATTTATAAATAGAACCATATTTAGGAAGCAGAAGTGGGCTTTAACAGTGAGAGTAATGTAGCAAATATTCCATTCACATTATTTCCTTATTCCACGTTTCATTTCTGGTATGAAGTTGAACCCTTGTTCCAGTGAGTGTTATCCTCTCTACCAAGTCCAGCGCAAGACCAGTGAAATGTTGTGGGGAGATACGGACAGGATATTGGTGTGGATCCCAGTATTTGACTTGCTGATTAGAGTAATAAAGAGAATGGAGGTGAGGCTATCTCAGCATTCAAAGGACAGCTACAAATATTTTAGTGCAGAGACCCCTCACATGATAACTTTCAAAATATTGGCTAGGCTAGTCAAGTGAAATTCAATGATAGCCAAATCATCTCAGGCCACCTACTTTCTTGTAAATGCTGGCAGGTCATGAGAGAGTACAGTACTAAAGCACATAATTGACTGATTTGCATCTGATTTGGTTTGATTTGATTTGATTTATTATTGTCACATGTATTGGGACAGAGTGAAAAGTATTGTTTCTTGCATACGATACAGACAAAAACATACTGTTCAACAAGTATATAGCAGAGAAGGAAAGGGGAGGGTGCAAAATATAATGGTCAGAGCTAGGACGTAAAGAAAGATCAATAACATAAGGTAGCTCTATTCAAACATCTGATGGCAACAGGGAAGAAGCTGTTCTTGATTCAGTTGGCAAATCAGGCTCCTGTATGTTTTTCCCAATGGAAGAAGGTGGGAGAGAGAATGCCCAGGATGCGTGGGGTTCTTGATTATGCTGGCTGCTTTTCTGAGGCAGCGAGAAGTGTAGATGGAGTCAATGGATGAAAGGTTGGTTTGCATGAAGGATTGGAAATACAATATAACTCTAGTAAGTGGAATCTGAAAGGCTCGAGGGAGAAGGTGGCACAAGGTGTAAGTACTGGTGTTGGTGCAAACTCATGTGCTGTAAATTACAATGTCGACAATTCACAAACACCATTTGGTGTGGCCCATGTCTAATTCTGTACTTCGGAAAGAATATACTGGTTTTGAAGGAGTGCAACTCAGATCCAGTAGAATTATTCCATAGCTGAAAGGATAACTTATGATGACAGGTTGCATAGATTAGGTTTGTAATCTTCTACCTGTATAAGATAGGGGGGTTCGGGGGGTTGGGGGGGGGGAGTGTGGTTGATCCAACTGGTTTGCTTATGATGGTTAAAGTATTTGATAAGGCAAATCAAGAAAACTATTTCCTTTGATGGGAGAGTCCAGATCAAAGGGCATAACTTTAAAATTAAATAAGCTGTTCAGAGAAGGTGATAGGAAGCACATTGTCACATGAAAGGCAGTGGTAAAAATCTCTCCTCAAAGAGCTGTTGAAGCTGGCGGGGAGAGGGTGGTGGAGGGGGTTGGGTGCAGTGGGAGGTGAGGAGGGTGAGGGTTGCAGGGGTGACATCAATTGTAAATTTCAAAAATGAAATCACTAGATTTTGGTTTGGCAAGAGTATTACGGGATATGTATCTCCATGGAGTTTGCTCTGCATTCTCCAGTTTCTTCCCACAGTCCAAAGATGTGTGGATTAGGTACATTGGCCATGCCAAATTGCCCCTTAGTGTCCCGGGATGGTTAGGTTAAAGGGATTAGCAGGGTAAATATGTGAGATTATGGGGATACAGCCAAGGTGGGACAGTTGTCAGTGCAGACTCAATGGGCCAAATGGCCTCCCTTTGCATTATAGTGATTCTATGATTCTATAATATGAAAGCAAGGTGCATAGATAGAGTTAAAATGTAGAGCAGCCATGATCTATTTACATAGAACATAGAACATTACAGCACAGAACAGGCCCTTCGGCCTTCGATGTTGTGCCGACCAAAATAAAAAGCAATGCCCCTCCAAACTAAACCATTCCCTTCTCTTCCATATACTTATCAATTAACCTCTTAAACGCCACCAAACTTGGCGCATCTACAACAGCTGCAGGCAGGGCATTCCACTCCCTAATCACTCTTTGAGTAAAGAACCTACCTCTGATATCCGTCCTATAACTCATACCCCTTAATTTAAAGCTGTGTCCCCTCGTGCTAGCTTTCTCCATCCTAGGAAAAAGGCTATCACTGTCCACCCTATCTAAACCTCTAATCATCTTATATGCTTCAATAAGATCCCCTCTTAGCCGCCTCCTTTCTAACGAAAACAACCTCAAATCCTTCAACCTCTCTTCATAGGACCTGCCCTCCATACCAGGCAACATCCTGGTAAACCTCCTCTGTACCCTCTCCAATGCCTCCACATCTTTCATATAATGTGGGGACCAGAACTGCACACAATACTCCAAGTGCGGCCGCACTAGAGTTTTGTACAGCTGCAACATGATGCTGCAGCTCCTAAATTCAATCCCCCTACCAATAAAAGCTAAGACTCCATAAGCCTTCTTAACAACTTTATCCACTTGACTGCCTACTTTCAGGGATCTATTGACACATACACCAAGATCCTTCTGTTCCTCAACACTATTAAGAGCCCTACCATTAGCCCTATACTCTACACATTTATTGTTCCTGCCAAAGTGCATTACCTCACACTTTTCCACATTAAACTCCATTTGCCACCTCTCGGCCCAGCTCTGCAACTTGTCCAAGTCACTCTGCAAACTATAACACCCCTCTTCACTATCTACCACTCCACCGACTTTAGTGTCATCTGCAAATTTACTAATCCATCCTTCAATACCCTCATCCAGATCATTTATAAAAATTACAAACAGCAGGGGCCCCAAAACAGACCCCTGAGGCACACCACTCGTCACCGAACTCCACGATGAATATCTCCCATCAACCACCACCCTCTGTCTTCTATCTGCCAGCCAATTCCTAATCCAATTAGCTAAATCACCCTCTATTCCACACATCTGCATTTTCTGTAGAAGTCTTCCATGGGCCACCTTATCAAACGCCTTACTAAAGTCCATATATACTACATCAACCGCCTTACCCCCATCCACCTCTTGGTCACTTTCTCAAAAAACTCAATGAGGTTAGTAAGGCATGACCTACCCTTCACGAAACCATGCTGACTATCCCCAATCAATTCATTTCTCTCTAAATAACTATAAATCCTATCCCTAATAATTCTCTCCAATACCTTGCCCACAACAGAAGTAAGACTCACTGGCCTATAATTCCCTGGAAGGTCTCTCTTCCCCTTCTTAAACAATGGGACCACATTCGCTATCCTCCAGTCCTCCGGAACCACATCCGTAACCAACGAGGACCTGAAGATCAGAGCCAGAGGCTCTGCAATCTCCTCTCTTGCCTCCCAGAGAATCCTAGGGTAAATCCCGTCCGGCCCAGGGGACTTATCCAACTTCAAACCCCCGAGAATTTCTAGCACATCCTCCCTATCTACTACAATACTTCCCAATTTGCAACCCTGTACCTCAGTGTTCTCCATAGCTACATTTCCAGCACTCTGTGTGAATACCGAAGAGAAATATTTATTCAGTGCCTCACCAATCTCTTCAGGCTCCACGCACAACTTCCCACTGCTATCTATAACTGGCCCTAATCTTGCCCTAACCAATCTTCTATTCTTAACATATCGAAAGAAAGCTTTAGGATTCTCCTTAATCCAATCAGCCAACATCTTCTCGTGTCCCCTCTTAGCTCTCCTCAATTCACTTTTTAGCTCCTTCCTGGCTAATCTATAGCTATCCATTGCACTAACTGAGCCTTCAAGCCTCATCCTGACATAAGGTGTAATTTGAAAGGTGGAACAGTTCAAGGGCTAAATTGCCTGTTCTTTTTTCAATGTTCCTAGGCCTTAGAGTGATGTGCCCCATTCTCCCATTCTGGAGCAGCATGATTAAATATTAAGAGCAGGTTTTCAATAACTGCATGTGATATAGGTGCACACAACAGTGTTGTTAAGGAGGGATTTCCTGGATTTTGAACCAGCGACAATGAAAGAACATATATATAGTTCTACAGCAAGGTTGTTGTGCCTTGATGGGGAACATGGCAAGTTGAGGTGTTCCTACTAAGTGGCAGCCCTTGTCCTTCTAGGTGGCAGCAGTTGTGGCTTTGGAAGGTAGTGTCAAAGGATAAGATAAAGATAAAGAGCAACACAGCACGGAAAACAGGCCCTTCGGCCCAACGAGCCCGCGCCGCCGTCATAACTATATAGTAGCAAATCCATTATCCTATTTTATTATTCCTATATAATAATATATATATTATTCGTAATATGGAAAATTCTCACCATAGGGACAATTTGTTTCCCAATCTGCCTAAGAGCGAATTTTTGGGTTGCGGGAGGAAACCGGAGTGCCCGGAGAAAACCCACGCAACCACGGGGAGAACCCGCAAACTCCCACAGACACCGGCCCAATTCCAAGTGTCTGCACAGCCACATCGATAGTCTCTGAGCTGTCATGGTGCCCTTCAGATGGTCCACATAAAGCATTCATTTACGACATGAGGTACCAGGCAACCCATGAATCAACATCCAAGAGCTGTACCCGCACCACCTGCCGAATGCATGCTCAATGTAGGATCCTTGGTGAATTGTTGCAGTGGCAATCGCTGCCTTGATGTCAAGGGCAGTAATTTTTATTGCACATATTGAATTCAGCTCGTTTTGTCCATGTTTGGACCAAGGCTGTAATGAAATGAGGAACTGAGTGGCGCTGGCAGAACTTAAACTGAGCATCAATGCATAGGTTATTGCTGTGTAAGTGCCACCTGACAGCACTGTCAACAACCCCTTCCATCATTTTGCTGTAAATAGTAGACTAATGGAGTGATAATTGGTCAGGTTAGATTTGGCCTGCTATTTATGTACAGGACATACTTGGGCAATTTTCCACATTGTCAAATAGATGCTAGTGTGGTAGCTCTGCTGGAACAGGTTGGCTAAGAACATAGCTAGTTCTGTAACACAACCCATCAGTAATATTGCCTGCTGTGCTTTCAGCTAACTGGTTAGTGATAGTCTAGGATTATAACCTGTGACCATTCTGGTTTATCGGAATGAAAAGTTTGAGTGCAAGTAGTGTTACGAAATTTTAACAGCTCATTGCATAATCTCCTTTAGCCAATAATCTTACATCTGTGTCATTTGGTTACTGACAACATTGTGGTCACTTTTTAACTTTTGTTTAAAAACAAAGTCAAATTCTCAAATTGCCATTGTGTGATTTAAATTTTCATCCACTGGGTTACTCGTCCAATAGTCTGGTAACAGAAACACAATACTACCTGCTAGATATCCAACTCCATTGCTGATTAATACAATACTATCCATTTAAACCTGGATTATATTCCATGCAGGAACGTAGTGCTGTAAGACAGCCTGATTGTTGGGTCTCACGACTCTTCTCCTTGGATCAGATCAGATTCCAGATTTGTGCTTGAACTTTATCATTGCTGTGAAGTGAAACCAGTTTGACATTCCAATGAAATTGCAGTGTAAAACATATACTAAAAAATTCCTGAGGTTTGCACTGAATTCTTTCATCCTAATTGAGCAAGGTAGTTGCAGGTTTGAACCTTGGACCACATCTTAGTTAGCAGGTTTCAGCACTTCATCATGGCAGGGTCATGGCAAAGAATTTGACCTTGAGGTAGGAAAGGGAAGAACTATATCCCGTGATCCTTGAGTGAGATATATTATAATGTATCTGCGTGTGTATGCATGAACATGTTAGGATGCAGACAGGATTGAACTTGATCTTGAAGTGCCAACATTCAAATAAGATATCATCGTTATGTCAAATCTCCCTTGTTTAGAGTGGCCACTTGATTAAAGTGAGTGCCAAGGTCAATGACCATTCCCTTTGAATAAGGGTGGAAGACAACTGTGCAACATCTGTTTTTCAGATGCAAAGCCATCTCATAAGGCAATAATATGGCAGACAGGGAGTCCATGCCCAGAAGTGTGCTACCCTCCATGTTGGTCAAGGCCATAAAACTAGCAATCTGGGGAGTAAAACACTCCTTATGTTGATGCAAATTAGGAACTTAACAATGCTTGAGATCCTAAAGCAAAATTAGCTTGTCCTGAAGCAGCCAATAGCACTCAGTGAAACTAGACTTACATGCAGTCTTGCAAATGATTTGATCTGATTTATTGCTATATGTATTAGCATACAGTGAAAAGTATTGTTTTTTGTGCAGTATACAGACAAAGCATACCTGTTCATAGAAAAGGAAGAGAGAGAGTGCAGAATGTAGTGTTACAGTCAAAGCTATGGCGTAGAGAAAGATCACCTTAATGTACGGTAGCTTCATTCAAAAATCTGACAGCAGCAGGGAAAAAACTGTTCTTGAGTCGATTGGTACGTGACCACAGACTTTTGTATCTTTTTCCCATCAGAAGAAGGTGGGAGAGAGAATGTCTGGTGTGTGTGGGATCCTTATGCTGGCTGCTTTGCCAAGGCAGCAGGAAATGTAGACAGAGTCAATGATTGGGAGGCTAATTTGCATGAAGGTTTGGGCTATATTCACGACCTTTTGTAATTTCTTGTGGTCTTGGACAGAGCAGGATCTATACCAAGCTGCGATACAACCAGAAGGAATGCTTTCTATGGTGCATCTGTAAATGTTGATGAGAGTCGTAGCTGACATGCCAAATTTTCTTATTCTTAGGTGTCTTAGTCTTAGTCTTCCTTAGGTGTCCCTGAAACCCAATCCTGGGCACCTCAGGCCTCACCATTCAGCTGCAGGGATTATTTCCATTGCCTGCCCAGAGATGGACCAGTTTGAATTTCAGTGCTTTAGGAGAGCAGGTGAGAATTTCAGAACGTATCTTTTTCTTTTGAGAGAAAGTTTGTTTGAAGCATCCCTGACCTAAAGCTGAATCTGAGAGTTTCATTTCCTGCTGTGAGGCCATAGCTCATAAATGCGGCACAAATCTGTTCATTCTTGCAGGAGACAGCTCACAAACAGTTTGAAACTGTTTCCTCTCAAGGACAGGCAGGATTGAAGCAAACTCTCCCAGGGATTTGTAACCCACTTTTTAACCAGTTTTTAAGAAGTTATATATATAATATACACATGCGTATGTGTGTACATAAAGCATGCTGACAATAAATCGGGTCATTAAATATTCCACTAGTTCTATACTGCATTTCCTGGAATTCACTGCTGCAAATAAATTAGCCTTAGTCATGGTGTAAGCCAGACTCCCTCATCCCCCAGCTCTGCCATCCTACACCACGGTCCCCTATCTGTACTGTACTGAATGAATTGGCCACAGAACAATGAGAAAGCTGACCCAATTACTGTTAATATACTATCTGAGTTTCCCTCCATTGTGCTAAAATCATGCAACAACCAGCTCTTGCAACACCCTTGGATGAAATGTCCCACACACCTCTGTGTCGTAGTTGCCACCTCAATTTCATCACCAAGTTCACAGACGTTCTTTCAGACGTTGGGACAGTTTTTCTTTATAAGGTCGTTTGCCATAAATTATTTAATTAAAGGTACCAGGGGAAAGTTTCGTCTGTGAGATGGTGATTACTTCCTGTACTTCCGTTTCCCATTAGTGGCACTGAAAGAACAGACAGGCGGAGGGGGGGGAGCTGGGATCTTACAGAAGCCTTTAAATTTATGAAGTAGTTTGATCAGCTAGATGTAGAATAATTTTTCCTACTTGTGGGGAAGTCCAAAGCTATGAGCCCTAACCGTAAAATAGTCATAATAAATCCAAGAAGGAATTTAGTAAAAACCTTTCTTATGAGACTGGTTTAAATGTGCAATTTGCTAATTCAGGGAGTAGTTGGAGAAAATAGCAAAGATGCATTTTAAGGGAAATTAGATATGTGCATGGGAATGGAATTGAAGATTCCATTGATAGTTACATGAAGAGGACACTTGATGTACTTGAGGGGAAGCAAATCAAGCATATGATGGAGAAGGAAATTGAGGATTATATTAATAAAGTCAGAAGAATAAAGATGTGTGAAGGTTTGAATGAAGTATTAACATAATGCTGTTTCTGTGCCTATGCAATATAATTATATGTAGCACTGGCTTATGCAATCCATGACCACAATGCAGCCCACAACAGCCCATAGAAAGCATTCCACTCTCTATGTAGTCTCCAGACCAATGCTGGTAAGAGGGCCAGTGAGTTTGAAGGTTTCTGCAGGCTCAAGAGTGAGCCCATCAGTAGCAAGAATTGGAACAAAACAGACTGTGATTAGAAGAGCAGTGGACATTGGGAACTGCAAGACTATGGAACATATGGAGTCACTCACCATGGTTTCCCATGGCTCTGGCTGCTTTCCCTCAGCTGTTAGTTCTCTGGCCTGGCAATCACTACTTGTTCCGAGCTCCAGCCCTTTTTCTTTAGTTCTGACCCTGCCCCTCAGAGCTCTGGCCACTTGTTCCTGTGTCTCCCCACGTCCCTGCCAACTCTCCCCACGTCCAATCTGACCCAACATGCCGTCCTCCTGACTCTTCACGCTTCTCTCAGCAGCCAGCCGTGTTCGGACACTATTAGGCCTCAGGTTCCAAGTGTCTCCTCCACTCTCATCATATTCCCCATGGGTGAAGGTGTGCATAGGATAAAGACGGGGCAAGAATGAGGGCAAGAGTAAGGGCAATTGAGTGTGTGCGTGTGTTTATGTACGTGTGTGTGTGTGCGTGGGATGAGTCCTCATCCTGTGACCTGGATTGAGCTGGAAATAAACATTTGTTCATATGACAACTTTTTTTAAAAAAAAATCATGTTTAATGCTGTGCCTATATCTTATCTATTCAAAATTTACTCATCAGCCCTCTGAGTGTGTGAAAGATTGGTGGCAATATTTGGCAGGATTTTATGCCCCCACCTGGATTATAGGCAGGGGGACGAGCATAATATTTTTCAGAGGGCCTTCCCAATGGGTTCTCACTTGCCCTAAGCTCTTTGCAAATTTACACTGGGATGGTCAATATCTAGATTGACCTCAACTGATTTCTGACATTGTCGAATACTACCACTTCAGGGCCATCCAGCCTCAACTTTCATCTCCCTCCACTCCCCCACCCAAAGGTCTTACCACACACACACCCAACCTCTCCAACAACAACCCAAATCCCCTGTGTCCCCCATTCCCAACAACTCATCTATCTAGAAGCCCTGCCTCCAGCCAATTAACTCCCTGCCATATAAAATATCCTGGCCATTTTCACTGTGGCTAATCTATCAAAAGTTTTAGGTCCTCCCTCAGCCTACTCTATTCACAAGGGGAAAGGTTCATACAAATGCAAAGTGCTGCAGATCCTTGAAATCTGAAATAAAAATCAGAACTGCTAAAAATACTCAGCAGAACTGGCAGCAGCTGTGGAGAAAGAGAGATGGAGTTAACATTTCAGGTCTGTGACCTCATCGACACTCTGGATTAAATCCAATCTACTTCTTTGTACAAAACCTCTTTAGTGTACATAGATTTTGAACATCTATTACATGTTTCTAATATTTAATATTTTTGCATGAAATAGGATTCATCAGAGCCTTTACTTTGCAATGTACAATTTCTAAAGCTTTGCCAAAAACTGTGCTCTTAATTGTAAATATCTTAGGTTGACTGTGATCACCAAATGTTGAAAGAGAACAGAAAGAAATACAATAATGAGGGCAACATCTTTTACTCAAGTCATGCCTCTGGCATTTGCAAAAATGATCCAAACTACAGGCTAGATACTTAAACACGAAACATGTATTAAGGAAGCATTGGGATGATAATTGTAGTGATTGTGGTGTCTGTCTCTTTAAGACAGCACAGCAGAAAAGGGTCACCTGGCTTGTTAGACAGAATTTTAATTGGTAATAGGCTGAAAGGTTATGGGATGAGGAGCATGTCAGCCATGAGCGAATGGTGGAGTGGACTCAATATGCCAAATAGCCAAATTCTGCTCCAATAATCTTATGAACCTATGAACTTGAGGAACTAATGGGAACCAAGAGCGAGTGATCAGCCAGAGAATGAAGTTCTCTCTCGTGCAGAATACATTGGGCAGGCATGCTGTCAACATGTAAAGGCTGGAGCTCTGTTCCAAGCAGCTAAGAGCTGCAATCCTCTGTCCCAGATTTCTCTTTATCAATAAATACCTTTTGCTCCGAATTAAGCCTGGATTATCTTGATGTCACCCAAGGGATGCCATACTATTAAAATTACCAAAGGCATTGTCGAAAAGACAGGATTTCAGGATGATTTTGAAGACCAAGAGGTATACTACTTTCTTCCTCATGCACACCACCAGTCACCTGAAGATCCATTTAGTGCTCCACCAGACCAATGTACAATCATTCTCCCCCTCAATCCTTTTTCTTTATTATACCTCAATCAAAAACGCTCCTTAATTTCATCAACAGGCTTGCCATCATTTGTCCATGTTCTGGTGTGCATCAGAATATGCAAATTTGTCACCTTTGCCTGGGGATCTGTTTCTTGTCGGTGACAAATATCCCACGAATATACTTTCTTTCTCTTGATTTTTAACAGGAAGCAGTTGGATGTTTTGTGACCAGTCAACATTCACAGGAAATATCTGCGTAGATTGGCTAGCTCCCTACATGGACCTCTGTTGAGAATTGAAGTAATTCACAAAGACGAAATGCTACAACCACACACTTCTGCAGAAGGAGATGCTCTCCCCAAAATGACACTTGGGCAGAATAGATGTTGCTTCACTCTCCCTTTCACCTCTTTTGTACCTGACCTTGGGGAACTTGAAGCTCGCGCACACTTGCCTGAAATGCAAAGTGCCTCATCACCAGAACTAACACACTCTCACCTTGATGAGCATAAATTCACACTACATATCGTGAAAAACAGAGTTGTCATAACATCTTGTTGCTATAGCTACACTTATTACAGAGTAGGATTCTGAATCTTTGCAGTTCTTGCATCAAAATGGAGTCATAATGGTTAAACATAGAAGAAAGAAAATAGCAGCAGGAGGAGGCCATTTGGCCCTTTGGGCCTACTCCACTATTCATTATGATCATGGCCAATCATCCCACTCAATGGCCTGATCCTGCCTTCCCCCCCAAGTCTGTCAATGCATAAAATTTACAGTTTAGAAAGAGAGCAGTCAGCCCCCTGCTAATGTTTATGCTCCACATGAGTCTTCACTCACCATACTTCATCTAACCTTATCAACATAATCTTCAGCTCTTTTCTCCTTCAAGTACTTACCTCACTCGCATACTGTTTGCCCCAACGACTCCTAAAGAGTTCCACATTTTGGAAACTATCTGCATGAAGATGTTTCTCTTGAATTCTTTAGTGGAATAGTAATTACTTTATGGTTACGACCTGTAGCTTTGGAATCTAACATTCTCCTTCCCCCTAACCATCCCATCACCACTACTACACATGACTGAAAATATTTCTAAGCATCTTCAAAATAAATTAATTAGCCTAGGATTTCTCTGAATTGATTATTATTGTGACTGCACCTTTACAAAAGTGCTGGTGTATTCCATAGAGAGAAAGCAAGAACATAAGAGAAAGGAGCAGGAGTAGATTACACAGCTCAATGAGCCTGCTTCATCAATCAACGTGGGCTTCATCATCACTTTCCCACTTGCTCCCTATATCACTTGATTCCCGAAAAGGTAAAAATATCTCTTATTGAATCATGAATTAAGAGCAGTAGTCTGGCACCCTACTCCTCAAACCTGCCCCACCATTCAATAAGATCATGGCTGATCTTATTGTAACTTCAAACCCACATTCCTGGCTACTCTTGATAAACTTGCAGCCACTTGTTAATCAAGAATCTATCCCCCTCTGCCTTAACCAAAGTTTTGTTCAAAGACTCTGATTCCACTGCCATTTGAGGAAAGGACTCATAAAAGATTCACAATCCTCTGAGGAAAAAAAAGTCTCCTTATCTTTGTCTTCAACATGCAACACTTTATTCTTAAATAGTGACCCCTTAGTTCTAATTCTCTGATGAGAGAAAACATTGTCTCCACATCCACTTGGTCAATACCTCTCAGTATTTTAAAGATTTCAATCAAGTCACCTTTTATTCTTTTAAACTTTAGTGGTTACAAACCTAACCTGTCCAAACTTTTCTTTTAAGACAACCAATCTTCTTGGTATTCGTCCAGTAAACTTTCTGTAAGCCACTTTTAATGCATTTACATCTTTCCTTAATTAAGGAGACTAATACTGTACATAATACTTCAGATGTGTGCCAAAATATTACTGCCACGCCCAACCCAATTACTGGCAGTCTCGGGCGGGATTTTACGAGCCTCACCTGAAAAAGATAATAACATCCTGTTCGTGGTCTCACATATGCACTGTACATCTGATAGATTAACTCTATTCTTTTGTAATCAATTGCTCCTTATAATAAATTATAACATTCGATTAGCTTTCTTGTACCTGTATACTAGCCTTTTATGATTCATGCAATCAGACACCCAGATCCCTCTGCACCTCAGAGCTTCACATTAATACCTACTAACAATATTAACTAAGCACAGAATATTGACTTTAATTTGCTGTTGAAAATATATTTTCATTTAACTTTCTTGCCAAGTTGAGAACTGACTTATATTCAAGAATCAAATCAGTCCCACAAAGAAAATAGGAAATAATGATATGGTAGTTAGAAAATTGCTTATTTATTTATTACTTTTAAGTAAGGCTTATCACAGCAGAGAAGTTACTGTGGAATTCCCCTAGTCACCACAGTCTGGGTCACCAAACTAGCATGTCTTTCAGAATGTGGGAGGAAAGTGGAGTACTCAGAGACGCAGGCAGAACGTGCAAACTCCACACTCCACACTGTTCAGACAGTGACCCAAGCTGGGAATCGAACCTGGATCTCTGGTGCCATGAGGCAGCATTGCTAACCACTGTACTACCTCAGTGTGTGAATAGACATTGAATGTATTGGTCAGTTTTTATTTAGTTTCTCCCATATTCCAGCCAATGAATCATTTTCCTGCAATCGGCAACAACATCTTGTGTTTATTTATATAGTGCAAGCAGAGCAAAACCTCCCCACATGCTTCATTACTAAAGAAAATGTGATTGCAAGCCATATAGAGAGATATTAGGACAGGTGGCTAAAGGCTTAAACAAGGAGATAGATTTTAAGAAGCACCATAAAAGTGAAGAGAAAGTTTGAGAGGCAGAAAGATTTAGAGAGAAAATTCAGAGTTTAGCAGAAGAAAGACCAATATCATTTTGAGAAGAGTACCACTAGGATTGCAGAGGGTAGGATAAAAAAAGAAGAACATAGGAAGGAACACTGGAATAGGAGAAAACAATTTAGTCCCTCAAACCTATTTCCGCATTCATGGGCTGATCTGCAATCTCAGAAACCTGCAATAAAGTTACTGTGAAAATCCCCTAGTCGCCACACTCTGGCACCTGTTCAGGTACACTGCGGGAGAATTTAGCATGGCCAATGCAGCTAACCAGCACATCTTTCAGACCATAGGAGGAAATAAGAGCATCCAGAGAAAACCTTCAGACACAGGGAGAATATGTAGCTGTTTTAGAAACATAGAAAATAGGAGGAGGAGGAGGCTGTTCGGACTTTTGAATCTGCTCCGCCATTCATTACGATCATGGCTGATCATCCAACTCAATAGCCTAATCGTGCTTTTTCCCCATAATTTTTGATCCCATTCACCCCAAGTGCTATATCCAGCTACCTCTTGAATACATTTAATGTTTTGGCATCAACTACTTCTTGTGGTAATGAATTCCACAGGCTCACTGCTCTTTGGGCAAAGAAATGTCTCCTCACCTCCGTCCTAAATTCTACACTGAATCCTCAGACCGTGACCCCTGGTTCTGGATATCCCTGCCATCAGGAACATCCTCCTTGCATCTACCCTGTCTAGTCCTGGTAGAATTTTATAAGTCTCTATGAGATTGCCCCTTCATTCGTCTGAACTCCAGCAAAAACAACCCTAACCTAGTAAATCTTTCCTCATACATCAGTCCTGCCATCCCTGGAATCAGCCTGATAAACCTTCACTGCACTCCCTTGAGAGGAAAAACATTCTTCCTCAGAAAAGTAGACCAAAATTGCACACAATAGATCAAAATTGCACACAATATTTTAGTTTTTAACAAGAATACTGCTCCTTTAGCTTTCCAGCTCCAGTTCCTCTGAAGTTGTGGATTTTTCCAAGAGTTGTCACCATGTGACATGTCATATATTGAATAGGTTGCATGAATATTTTCTGAAGCTTGTATGGTTAAGCATTAAATGTTTAATGATAATACATAACTACTTACATTCACCAGAGTGTTGCTCAAACTAGGAGCTAACTCCAATAGGGCTTCAGCACAGGTCTCTGTCCAGTCCACACCTCTCTCCAGTTTGTCATCGTGTTTCTCTTTACATCATACTGTGGGCGATACTATTCCCAGTCCCACATTAACCCTTGCTATGCCAGATATCCTCAGACTACACTCTGCATCTCCAAACTCATCATGGAGGAGAGCATAAATTCTCACCACATGTTTCTTTTTATTGAAATCTGTAAGTTGTAGGAGGGAGGTGAAGAATTCTGGTATTCAGAGCTTAGGAAGAGTGAGCTTGGCATTGAGATTTACTGCTTGGCTTCTTTTCTTTGCGGGTCAATTATTAGGTTGCTTCCAATATGAACTGGAGTAACAGCTGCTCGAGCATAAGTGTTAGATTTGGTGTGGCTGCGATTAGTACCATCCATGGCTCATTATGTTCACCATGAATATCCCTTTAAGGCAGAGAGAAAGGTTTGCTGTTCCAGTAGCCCTGCTCTCTTGCGTGTCTATGTGGGTGTACTGATGACAGCTGCCATGACTTACATGAATGGATGAAGCATGGTGAATCATCAGGCAAGGTACAAATATAAACCCCCAGCTGAAATGTTCTAATTCTGTTTCCAGAACAACAAGAAAGAAAAAAATATTTTAAAATATGTATTCCCTAATGCTCATACCCCACACATTCTTTTTAAGGAGAACAATGGGAAGCGGTAAACAGAGTGGGAAGATGTTTATGTGGAATATGGTAAGGCCAGTTGAACTAAATGGTCTCTTTCTCGAATAGAATAAAATAGAACCCCTACAATGCAAAAGGAGGCCATTCGGCCCATCGAGCCTGCACTGACCACAGTCCCATGCAGGCCATAGCCCCATGTATTTATCCTAGCTAGTCTCCCTGACACAAAGGGTCAATTTGGCATGGCCAATCCACCTAACCTACACATCTTTGGGCTGTGGGAGGAAACCGGAGCACCCGGAGGAAACCCACGCAAACACTCATGGAGAATGTGCAAACTCCACAGAGACACTGACCCGAGGCCAGAATTGAACCCAGGTCCCTGGCACCATGAGATAGCAATACTAACCACTGTGTCACTGCGCTGCCCCTGTTTTGGAAATTCTTGAATCTTAGAGAATTCAAGGGGGAATTGTTTAGATGTAAGTACTATATGAGCAAAGAATGGATTACAAATGAGGGTAGTTTTTTTAAAAAAACAAGAAATAGTAAATTGTTTTATCTTCACTTGTTTTAGTAAATCTAGACAAAAGATGTACATGCATGCTGAATTATAGGGTGATATTTACCATCCAACAATGTTCCCTCCAAACTTGTCACATCAACATGCAAAATACATTCTTTTCAGTGGATGAACAGATTAATGGTTGTGGTAAAAGAAAATGCATTATAGCGTTTGGTGTGAGCATGATACCTGCTTATACTGGCTAGCACTAGCTGAAGGGAGATGATAATATAGCAGTAACATTATTGGGTTAATAATGCCGTGATGTTCTGAGGACATGAGTTCAACTGTGGAGGAATTAAAAAATATCTGGGAAAGGGCAGGCTGGAGTTAAGGACAAAATCAGATCAGCCACAATGGTATTATATTGCGCAGTGGAACAGGCTTGAGGGGCTGAATGGCCTACTTCTGCATCTATTTCTTATGAAAATATATCCCATCATGCTCTGCTCATTCAGGTCAGTAAGATAAAAGGGACTTGTTTACTTAATGAAGCACATTGAAGCTAATAAATTACTAATCACTGTTGTAGGTCCTTTAATTGAAAGATTTCTCTGGATCCGTGACTATTTCTTCCATCTTTCCGGGAGTCTTTGACTCCTGCTGAGGGACAATTCAACTGCTGCTGGATGCTCATTAGTAACTTGCACAAGTGATCATATATAGACAGTAGCTATTGGGGCATTACAGATGAGCTTCATCCTGCCCAGACATGTGTATTTTTCACTGGACAATGATCAAAAGCAGAAGCTCTGGCTTCTGTTGTTCACTCCCTCACGGATTTGACAGCACAACTGTACAGGTCTACTCCCAACAACACCCTGACTCCAACTGAAGCCTTCCAGCCCCAGAATGTGCCTCTTTACTCCCAACTGACCCGGTTGCATACTTGTACTCCATTGGTTCCAGCCTGGCCATATAATCCGTGAATGACTGCCCGTTAAAGTAGCAATGTTGGTTGGGGGCTAATATTGGTCAGGACAATAGGAGAGTTCCTTTGCATTCCTTTGAAACAGGGCCACGGGAACATTTTACAATCAGCTGAGAAGGTAAAAGGGCCCTCAGTTTAACATCTCATCCAGAGGTTGCCACCACTGATAGTTTAGCACGCCCTCAGTAATGCTCAAGGAATGCCTGATTACTTGATTATTAATTAATTAATTGCTAATTACTAATTATTTGATTACTAGCTGAATATTCTAAACCTAAGGTATTCCTGGCCTGCATGTCATAACACTGAGGAACAAAGGTCCCATGAACGTTGACTAGATTTCCAAAAACAAATACAGTGAAATTCAGGGTTGCGCCCACGTAGCAATGGAACACTGCTGGAGCAGAGGTGGATACACATGGGGAAGTGTGATAAATATCCTGCTGTAAAATCTTGGCAAGCATTCAAAGTTATCTTCTCTACATATATTTTCTGCAATATCTTCACCCAGAGATGAGGAGTCATGGAGAAAATGGATTGCAGGAAAGAAGAATAGCAGCAAACCATTCAGCGTCTGAAGCCTTTGTCACTGTCCAGTTAGATCATGGCTGATTTGCACCATAACTCATTTATGAATTAAGAGCAGGAGGAGGCCATTAGCCCTTCAAGCCTGCTCCACCAATCAATAAGATCATGGCTGATCTGATTGTAACCTCAACCTTGCATTTCTGCCTAGCCCCAATAACATTTTACCCCCTTGCTAATCATGAATTTATTTTGTTCTGACTTGAGCATATTCAAAGATTCTGGGCAGAATTTTCCTGTCCTGCCTGCCACGGAAATTGTAGCCAGTGGAAACAGAACCATGCAAACCATGCTGACTTCGGGCACGATTTTCCGGTTTTGGGGTAAACGTGGCCGGAAAATCCCACCTTCTGTTTCCACTGTTTTTTGAGGAAGAGAGTTCCAGAGACCCAAACCCCTCTGAGAGAAAAGAACTTCCACTCGTCTCTGTCTTAAATGAGTGATTCTTTATTTTTAAACAGTGATCCCTGGTTCTCTATTCTCTGACAAAGAAAATATCTGCTCCATATCCACCCTATCACCCCTGAGGATTTTAAAGGCTTTGAACAAGCTGCCTCCTTACCCGCCTTTAAGCCCATATCATTTACCAAACAAAAGTCCATTTACAGTTTTGAATTTGTGAATTGATTATCCAGCCTCAGCAACATTTTGTAGAGGTTGAGGCGGAAGCTAAAATCAACTGAGCAGTCCAGCAAGACTAGAGACAATTTGAATTCAGAATCTCTGAAGTATATTAAAGAGGTGCCTCCCCACCCAATAGCTGGCCAGGCAAATGTGCTAAGCAGCCTGTCAGAAGGAACTCCAGTGACAGGAAGACACAGTTAGGGATATATGGGGACAAGGTAATTATTTTCCAGCCCTTGGGTGAGGTATTAAAACCAAGGCTAGGATTTCTGAACTAATAGGAAGAAGTCTCCATGTTCTGATATTTAGGGCTGGAAGTTCACCGGAAACAATTTGGAGGATGGCTTTTGAAAGAATACATTTCCAGGAAGCTATAGATCATATGATTGAAAAGCAATCTCATCTAAGAACTCAGAGGTCACTTGTCACATACCTGGAAAGAGTGAATGGTTATTGTCCAGTACACTGGTGTATTGACAATATAATACATTGCTTTTATCATTCACTAATCCATGAGCAGCACAGCTTTGCTCTGGTTAGAATTGGAGTTTAGATTTGTCATATAGAGAGTTCCTACTCTCAACTCTTTGGAGCGGGTGGAGGGAATGAGTGAGGAAGGGCAATGGTGGGTTGAAATAAGATGCTTGCATACTGGAGGGTATAGTTAGTCAGAATGGCTATCATATCTTTGAACAGAAAGTTCAATGGTGAAAGTGGCAAATGGCAGACATCACGTTAGCTTATTCTCATTTCCAGTGAGGGAACCACTTGTAGGAACATGAAATCATTCTTTTCTTACTCTTTTTGTAATGAATATTTCCCAGGTGACTACTTCTATCAAAATCACTATTCTTCTCTCCTATTGAGTTTGCTCAGAACTTATTATTACAAAGTATTTATGGCAGTAATACAGGTCATTTTGTCATAGAGTCATAGGAGTTTACAGCATGGAAACAGGCCCTTCGGCCCAACTTGTCCATGCCACCTTTTTTTTTAAAACCTCTAAGCTAATCCCAATTGCCTGCATTTGGCCCATATCCCTCTATACCCATCGTGCCTATGTAACTACCTAAATGTTTTTTAAAAGATAAAATTGTACCTGTCACTACTACCTCTGGCAGCTTGTTCCAAACACTCACCAGCCTCTATATGAAAAAATTTTCCCTCCGGACACTTTTGTATCTCTCCCCTCCCAACTTAAACCTATGGCCTCTAGTTTTATACTCTCTACCTTTGGGAAAAGATATTGACTATAGTCAGCATAGACAGCATTGATTGCCTGTGCCCCTCATTATTTTTATAGACATCTATAGGGTCACCCCTCAGCCTCCTATGCTCCAGAGAAGAAAGTCCCATCTATTCAGCCTCTCCTTATAACTCAATCTGTCAAGATCCGGGAGCATCCTAGCAAATGTTTTTTGCACTCTTTCTAATTTAATAATATCCTTTCTATAATAGTGCGACCAGAATTACACACAGTATTCCAAGTGTGGACTTACCAATGTCTCGTACAACTTCAACAAGATGTCCCAACTCCTGTATTCAATATTCTGACCAATGAAAGCAAGCATGCCATATGTCTTTTTCACCATTCTGTTCACTTGTGACTCCACTTTCAAGGAGTTATAAACATGTACCCCTAGATCCCTTTGTTCTATAACTCTCCCCAGTGCTCTGCCATTAACTGAGTAAGTTCTGCCCTGGTTCAATCTAACAAAATGCATCACCTCACATTTGTCCAAATTAAACTCCATCTGCCATTCGTCAGCCCACTGGCCCAATCGATCAAGATTCTGCTGTAATTGGAGATAACTTTCTTCACTGTCCACTAGGCCACCAATCTTGGCGTCAGTTGCAAACCATGCCCCTATACTCTCATCCAAATCATTCATATAAATGACAACTAAGAGTGGGCTCAGCACTGATCCCTGGATCATCTGGTTGTTTACCTGTCCTTGTGAACTTCCTTCAATTCTAATGCACTTTTAACAGGTTTATTTATTTCTTCAGCTTCCCCTGAAATGCATCAATGCTATTCACCACAATCATTCCACTTAGTTAATGAGACAGTTAGATGAAGGGTTGTGGGACACAGTGCAGGACCCCTGGCAAAGTTGAGGAAGAGAAAAAAGATCATGCTTAATTGATGTGCTGATTAAGTGATGTCAATGGATTTTGTCAAATTTGATAAGGTGCCAACTGGACAGACACAATCAAATACAAGCTAACTTTTCCCTGGTAATGAGTTTGCTCTTGAGTTATTTATTAGATTTAATTGCAATTATCTTTTATTTATGGCTCTCGGCTTTATGTTCCCTCAGAAATAGAAGCATAGAGTTTCATAGAATCCCTACAGTGCAGAAGGAGGCCATTTGGCCCATTGAGCTGCACTGCCCACAATACTACTAAGTCCCCATAACTCCAAGCATTTACCCTGCTAATCACCCTAGAAAAAGGGACAATTTAGTGTAACCAATTCACTTAACCTGCACATCCCTTGGTGGAAATCGAAGGACCCGAAGGAAACCCATGGAGAGAATGTGCAAATTACACACAGATAGAGAGCCAAGCTGGGAATCGAACCTAGAGCTAATCACTGTGCCACCGTGCTGTCCACATCCTCCTATATGGTTACCTTTCATATTTCTTCACCTTAAAGTTACATTTCAGCTTTCTCTTTTCTAGAGGAATGATCCTCAGAATTCTAAGTGTTTCCTGATGGTTAAAATCTCTCAAACTCTACTTTCATTCTTGCAATTTTGTTTGCAATCCCTATGTTCCCACCCTTTCTCCTTTCATGTTGGTGTTTCAGGAATGCCTTAAATAGTGAATCTCGCTAACGAGCAACATTCCCCATCTTCCTACAGGACTGTTGTTGTTCAGGTTTTGAGTATATTTAGGAATGTACTGAAATATTTGGACACAAGAGTGTCAAGGGATATATGGATAGGCCAGGAAAGTGGAGTTGAGGCAGAAGATCAGCCATAATCTTATTGAATGGCAGAACTGACCTAAGGGGCAATATGTCCTAATCCTGCTCTTATTATGTTCTTATGCTGCAGGAACATAAAACACCAGTCTGAGAAATACCAGGTCTGACGATGGACGGAATTTGCCCATATTTTTTCAAAATGTCAGGCTTAGTGACCTAAAGGTGGAGAATTATGAAAGGTAGCCATATGGAAGGGATGTGGGCAGCTTGGTGGCACAGTGTTTAGTGCCAGGTTCGATTCCCAGCTTGGCTTACTACCTGTGTGGAGTTTGCGTGTTCTCCCTGTGTCTGTGTGGGTTTCCTCCAGGTCTTTCAATTTCTTCCCATACTCCAAAGGATGTGCACGTTAGGTAGATTGGTCATGCTAAATTGCCCCTTAGTTCTCCAGCAGCACAACCCAGTTTTTGTCCAGATTTTGAGTCTCTCTGTGGAGCCAGCCTTGCTCTAACCTCTTGTCTTGCTCTCCTGTAGCATTTGTGACCATGTTTATCATGTTTCTCTTTGTGGTATTCCAATTTATGTGGGATTTTGATAGCGTAAGTAAAGAAAAGAAGAGATTGGTGAGGCACTGAATAAATATTTCTCTTCGGTATTCACGCAGAGTGCTGGAAATGTAGCTATGGAGAACACTGAGGTACAGGGTTGCAAATTGGGAAGTATTGTAGTAGATAGGGAGGATGTGCTAGAAATTCTCGGGGGTTTGAAGTTGGATAAAGTCCCCTGGGCCGGACGGGATTTACCCTAGGATTCTCTGGGAGGCAAGAGAGGAGATTGCAGAGCCTCTGGCTCTGATCTTCAGGTCCTCGTTGGTTACGGGTGTGGTTCCGGAGGACTGGAGGATAGCGAATGTGGTCCCATTGTTTAAGAAGGGGAAGAGAGACCTTCCAGGGAATTATAGGCCAGTGAGTCTTACTTCTGTTGTGGGCAAAGTATTGGAGAGAATTATTAGGGATAGGATTTATAGTTATTTAGAGAGAAATGAATTGATTGGGGATAGTCAGCATGGTTTCGTGAAGGGTAGGTCATGCCTTACTAACCTCATTGAGTTTTTTGAGAAAGTGACCAGAGAGGTGGATGGGGGTAAGGCGGTTGATGTAGTATATATGGACTTTAGTAAGGCTTTTGATAAGGTGGCCCATGGAAGACTTCTACAGAAAATGCAGATGTGTGGAATAGAGGGTGATTTAGCTAATTGGATTAGGAATTGGCTGGCAGATAGAAGACAGAGGGTGGTGGTTGATGGGAGATATTCATCGTGGAGTTCGGTGACAAGTGGTGTGCCTCAGGGGTCTGTTTTGGGGCCCCTGCTGTTTGTAATTTTTATAAATGATCTGGATGAGGGTATTGAGGGATGGATCAGTAAATTTGCAGATGACACTAAAGTCGGTGGAGTGGTAGATAGTGAAGAGGGGTGTTATAGTTTACAGAGTGACTTGGACAAGTTGCAGAGCTGGGCCGAGAGGTGGCAAATGGAGTTTAATGTGGAAAAGTGTGAGGTAATGCACTTTGGCAGGAACAATAAATGTGTAGAGTATAGGGCTAATGGTAGGGCTCTTAATAGTGTTGAGGAACAGAAGGATCTTGGTGTATGTGTCAATAGATCCCTGAAAGTAGGCAGTCAAGTGGATAAAGTTGTTAAGAAGGCATATGGAGTCTTAGCTTTTATTGGTAGGGGGATTGAATTTAGGAGCCGCAGCATCATGTTGCAACTGTACAAAACTCTAGTGCGGCCGCACTTGGAGTATTGTGTGCAGTTCTGGTCCCCACATTATAAGAAAGATGTGGAGGCATTGGAGAGGGTACAGAGGAGGTTTACCAGGATGTTGCCTGGTATGGAGGGCAGGTCCTATGAAGAGAGGTTGAAGGATTTGAGGTTGTTTTCGTTAGAAAGGAGGCGGCTAAGAGGGGATCTTATTGAAGCATATAAGATGATTAGAGGTTTAGATAGGGTGGACAGTGATAGCCTTTTTCCTAGGATGGAGAAAGCTAGCACGAGGGGACACAGCTTTAAATTAAGGGGTATGAGTTATAGGACGGATATCAGAGGTAGGTTCTTTACTCAAAGAGTGATTAGGGAGTGGAATGCCCTGCCTGCAGCTGTTGTAGATGCGCCAAGTTTGGTGGCGTTTAAGAGGTTAATTGATAAGTATATGGAAGAGAAGGGAATGGTTTAGTTTGGAGGGGCATTGCTTTTTATTTTGGTCGGCACAACATCGAAGGCCAAAGGGCCTGTTCTGTGCTGTAATGTTCTATGTTCTATGTTCCATTAAAACCTATTTCACAAGAGGAGATTAGTTTTTAATGCAGCAATTGTTACAGTCTGGAATTTATTCACAGGATCACAGAATTATTACAGATTAAAAGGAAGCCAATTTGCCCATTGTGTCTACACTGGCTCTCCAAATAAGCAACATGACTTGCTGCTATTCCCGTGCCTTTTCCCTATACACTTGCACATTGTTTCTATTTGACTAATCATCTAAAGCCCTCTTTAATGCTTCAGTTGAACTTGCCTCCACCATTCTTCCAGGTAGTTCATTCCGGACCCCAAATATTCATTGTGAGAAAAATATTTTTCTCACATCACATTTGCTTCTTTTGAAAATCACTTTAAATCTGTGCCCTTTCATTCTTTATCCTTTTCTGAGCAGGAACAATTTCTTCCTATCTATTTTCTCCTGATTTTGAACATCTCTATCAAATCTCTTCTTAACCTTCTTCTTTTCAAGAGAACAGCTCCAATCTCTCTACTCTTTTCCTCATAACTGAAATTTTTCATCTTGGAACCATTCTTGTAAACCTTTTCTGAACTCTCTCCAATGAGTTCCTATTGTGTGGCGCCCAGAGCTGTCCACAATATTCCACTTGAGGTCTAACTAATGCCTGCAATTTGATTCAATAATAATGCTACAATAGAAATTGTTGTATGCATGAAGGGGAAAATATGCAGCATAATGAGGAAAGACAAAGAGCCCAGAACTAATTGGGTAGCACTTTTGAAGACCCACACAGGTATAAGGGGCTGAATGGCCATGGATATATAAGCCCCTGATTCTAGTGTTATTTAGGTCAACTCAAGAACACCTTCTTCCCTGCTGCTGTCAGGCTTTCGAATGGACTTACCTTGCATTAATTTGATCTTTCTCTACACCCTGGGTATGACTGTAATACTACATTCTGCACTCTCTTGTTTCCTTCTCCATGAACGGTATGTTTTGCCTGTATAGCGCGCAAGAAACAATACTTTTCACTCTATATTAATACATGTGACAATAATAAATCGTATCAAATTAGATAAACATAGCCATTACTTTTCCGATGTTTGTGTTTATGTACAGTCATATGAAAATACCTCTAAGCAATTCTGACAGTGAAATATAATGAATGTTGTTGGGGAATAAATGTAGTAGTCTTTCTGCACCACTAAAAGCCATAAACAATCAAGGAAAAAAATCTCCTGGTTAAGATAATGTTAATGATTCATAATTTTGAAAGCCTTCACTGGTATACTCAGTACTTGTATTGTTGGAGTCTGATTTTATTGGAACATTTGAAGTTACTCAGTACCTAGGCAACTAACATAACAAATAACTTCATACCTGCTTTGCAAGTGGGTGGAGAATTCATGTTCGGATTAACTTGAGGTAACTTAGTGCACTCAAGAATGTGATCTAAATACAGCCTTTCATTTGATTTTGCTTTTTTGCTCTGTTGGCACCTCACCAAACTTGGCAAAAATCTATTGACATCACCTAACTAGCATCTCTTGATTAATCATAGCCCCTGTTCTTCAACTCCGGTGTCCTGTACAGTGGACCATCTCCTTTATCTAGGTATCTCACTAACAAAACACTTTCTGCTACAATTTCTGTCAAAATAAAAGTCCTCTTTCAATACAAAGCAGCCAGCTCCCAGAAGCTGCTGCTCAAAGCTCATTTGTCAGTAATTAGCATATGATTCCATTTGTGATGACATAATTCAACTGGAACTAACATGAGTTTTCCTTGAAAAGATAGATACACACACACATACACACATATTCACACATTCACATTGAAATGCACATACACACACACACACACAACTGCACACAGACATATACAGATCCACATACACAATGCAATCACAAACCACCTTTCTATTTTTCTCTTGTTTTCTGATGAGACTTAAAGAACAACCTGACAAAGAATATGATAGTGCTGTTGATTTGTGTATGACAAGCTGCGCATCATGTGTTCATCGTGCCTTTAGAATTACATGCTTCCCTTGTGAACCACTGCCACCACCCTCTCCCCCCCTTCCCCCCGCTCCCCCCCCACACACACACACGCACACACACAAAACAAGTGAAGACAGCAGGAGAGAGAGTAGTCTTTTGCAGAGGAAAAGCAATACAAACAATCTCATGTTTAAACAGGGCTCCCAAGATTAAAAGCTTCATGTGGGTGCTGATCTGCTAGAGTACTGTGCTGTTCAGTTATGCCGAACACATTTTGGGCTTGTCTCTAATTTCAGTACAATTAGTCTCTGCCAAGCTTTGGGATCTTTGCCTTATTGGTCCAAGAGAGATTTCAGATTAACCTACACTAGGATTATTCTATTAAATTAAATCCAGTTAACAGGGAATTAACAACCCTGCTTTTAAAAATGTGGCTTAAATCCTGACCACATTTTGACAAAATGGTATTTTGCTCACAACACATCGATTTAGGAGTGCGAAAGTAATTTGCATGTGATGAGGAGGATATTAGGTGAAATTAAAGAATAACCTTTCCTCATTAGATCTTAGGTGAACAGAACATACAGATACAATGTGGAAGGTTTCTGTTTCAAGATTAGAGGCCTGAAGAGCAGAGGCATTAATGCCCAGGCATTAAGACCAGAGATTCACAACTCAAGGGTTTGACTTTCGGATTATTTGGAGGACAGGATAGCCTACAAGATGTCCCAAGAGAAAGAGCCAAAGTTGTCCACTGATGCATTTGAAGCTTCCCACAACAGATGGGTATCAGAAGAACTGGAGCATGGAACAACTTTATGATTTCATTCATAAATTTCCTTTGGTGCTTACTCGATACTTTGGAGTTGACTGCCTGTGCCCTTTTAGAAAAGACGACACATTTGTTTAAATTGATGTAGTCATTCAAATTGAAACAATAGAACAGTCTGCAAAATCTGAAATGGAACATACAGTGGAGAAGAATTCCCTGCCAAAGGTAGATGGTTACAACCACATTAGAATTTATATTACTGTTTCCAGCAGAATGTGGAAAAAATGTTGTATGGAAAATTTAAGAAAAAGTATTAATAGAATAGAATGTTTAAAGGAATAGACATTGAAGTCAAAGAAAAAATGTATTGGTGATGTAATGACATGTAACCGAGGGCAATAGCTGTCATTCATGGAGCTGGGTCCAGTTCCTTAATCACCGGATTATATTGCCAATGTTTCATTTTTACCAGGACAGAGTCTTATTCAATAGTTTCATTTGGGCAACAGTCCAAGGTCTGAAGTTCCTGCAGCACTCTCTCATCAAGTCAACATACCAAAAACTTTTGTTGCCTGGAAACGCTTGGAGACAAGATCAAAGGTTCCCTGCTGTTAGGTCTTCATGTAACCTCCTCCTCTATCAGTGTAGCAATTATATGAAATTTGTGATTAAAGAAATATATATTGCAAACCGGTCATGACTTTAGGCTGGGGAGATGATGGGCGAGGCCACAGAAGGAAGTGGTGGATATAATGAGCAGCAGGGATGGTAATGAAAGAATAGAAAAGATTACTCTATCATAAGTCTCCAGTAGAATGGAGACCACACCTGAGTTACCACAGCATCAACTTCACAGAAGCTGTAAAGTCCTTAAAATGTCTCTAGGTTCTGATTGACATAAAAGACAAGGATATTATCCAATGTAATACTTGTAAGACTTAATCCTAAAACACTTGAAATCATGCTGGTACAGCACACCTCATGGCTCAACTTGTTAAACACAGCAATCGATAAAAATCTTCCCCCCCACACTGAGCTAACTTCCCCTGACGTGTAAAGAATTAGTTAACCCTCATACAAACATTAAAACGAGCAAGATGCCACTCATCGATTAAATTCCAACTTTGGATCACATGATTAACTCAATAAGAAGCAAATTAAGGACTGATATCAGAACTTCTTTTTCACATGGATGGCAGACTTAAAAAAAACTAATGAGGTTGCCCTCATTTAATTATTATTTGGATAAATGGAAGTAAAAGCAAAAAGCGAAAAAAGGTTTTAGGGGAAGGACAGCAGAGTGGGGTAAATTGGATCATTCTTTCAAAGGATTAAATGATCTCCATCTGCACTGCATGGATCTATGAATTGGATACTTTGCAATGGAAGAAAGCAGATGAAGTAAGAAAGCCAAATGGCCATCCTTTTCCATTCATTACCCAGTTATGTTACTAATTATGTAGTCAAGAAGGTTGCCCCACCAGGAAAAAAAACTCTTGAATCTTGTCTATACACTCAGTATTCCATTGGCTGCAAATAAACGCTTGAACTTATATAGCACCTTTCACATTTCCTGTGAAGTATTTTACAGCCAATGAAGTACTTTTGTAATGTAGTTACTGTTGTAATGTGGGAAATACACCAGGCAAGTTGTGCACAATGAAAAAGAAATATGGTAATGAACAGATAATCTGCTTTTTGATGCTCGTTGAAGGATAATTCCCTTGCTCTTCAAAACAATACCATGGGAACTTTGGATTCACCTGACAGAGTTTTGATATAATGTGTCAGCTGATTAAAAACACTATTTGCAATAATGCTGCACTCCTTCAGTACTGCACTGAATTGACAGCTTAGATTTCTGTGCTCAAGTTTCTGGTATGTGTGACATGAACTCTCCTTCTCCAAATCACCTGATTCTGAGGTGAGAGTTCCACTTATTGAGTTGATATCTGAAATGTTTTGAGACATAATTATGTTGTGAGTTATGTGAATTCAAGTTCTGGCCAATTCTAAACACCACATCTCAGGGCATATGTGATGGCAATAGAAAGAGTTCAGAAGAGATTCATGAGAATGGTCCTCGTGATGAGGAACTTCAGCTCCACATTAAGATTGGAGAAGTTCAGACTGTTTCCCTTGGAAAAAGAAAGCTGAGGGTTTATGGACAGCACAGTAATTAGCATTGCTGCCTCACAGCGCAAGGGACATTTGTTCAATTCCAGCCTTGAGTGACTGTAGAATTTGCACGTTCTCCTGTGTCTGTGTGGGTTTTCTCCGGCTGCTCCAATTTCCTCCCGCAGTCCAAAGATGTGCAGGTTGGTAAAATGCTCTGTCAGAGAGTTGGTGCAGAGTCGATACGCCAAATGGCCCCCTTCTGCGCTGTAGGTGTTCTATAATTTTATAGAGATATTCAGAATCATGATGGCACTAGGCAGAGTAGATAAGCATAAACTGTTCTCACCAGTAGAAGGATTGAGAACCAGAGGGTACCAATCAAAGGTAATTGGGGCAAATGGTAACATGAAGGAACCTTTTTCACCTATCAAATTGTTAGGGTTTGAAATGCACTGCCTGAGAAAGTGGTGGCGGCAGCTTCAATCGAGGCTTTCAAAAGGAAATTGAATCACCATCTGAAAAAGAAAATAAATTGCATGGCAATGGGAAAAGGCACTTGGCAAGTTACTCCTTTGGTGAGCCAGCACAGAAACAATGGGCCGAATGAATCATAGAGTCATCGTAGAATCCTCACAGTGCAGAAAGAAGCCATCTGACCCGTCAAGCCTGCACCAAAAACAATCCCACCCAGGTTCTATCCCTGTAAACCCACGTATTAACCCTGCTAATCCTCCTGACATTGAGGGAGAATTTATCATGGCCAAAACACCTAACCTGTACATTTTTGGACTGTGGGAAGAAACAGAAGCACATGAAGGAAACAGACACAGACATGGGGAGAACATGCAAACTTCACACAGACAGTCACTCAAGGCTAGAATTGAACATCGGTCCTTGGCACTATGAGGTAGATGGGCTAAGCACTGTGAGTGGTCTCATTGTGTGCTGTATTCTACGATTTTATATCTTATTTTTGAACCCTTTAATATTGTTCCTTCAATAGGATTTGCCTTAACATTAATATGCCGGCCTGCCTACTACAGCCCTAGGAGACATAATTTTGTTAGTATTTTTGTACCCTCCTTCTTATTTTATTTGCACAATTCTTTTTGTGAACCAGAAATTGACTATTTTTTGCCGCATTGATTCTTTCGTCGGCCCTCCCGCACTAAATTGCAGCTTCTCACTGGGGAGCGGAGGTGGAGGAGGCTGGGACGCTTTGCATGCCGGGGGTTGTAGTTCTCCGGGTTTCGGTCTGCGCAGGTGCGCTGAGCGAGAACGGCCGCCGACTACAATTCCCAGCAGACAGCGCGCGCGCGGGTAGGGGGCGGGGCCGTTCTCCTCCGTTTCCGGGCCGAATTGAGGCAGCCGGGCGAGCTGAGCCCGGATCCCAGCAGCTGGAGCAACCGATACCGCCATCGTTCAACAGGTACCCGCCCGGTGTAAGGGGGCAGTGAGTCCGGGAGGCGGGGGAAGAAGACCTGGGGAAGAGGGGGATATTGAGGGGATATTGAGGGGGGGGTGGGGGTCAATGCGGAAAGGCAGGGGGAGTGGGGTTTTAGACGGGGCCCCCGCCTGGTGGGGGAAGGAGAGAGGAGGCACCGAGAGAGGAGGGCACCGGAGAGAGGAGGCACCGGGGGGGGGGGGGGGGGAGAAGAGAGAGGAGGGCACTGGGAGGTGGGGGGGGAAGAAAGAGGGCACTGGGAGGTGGGGGGGAAGAAGAGGGCACCGGGAGGGGAGGGGGGGGGGAGAAAGAAGAGGGCACCGGAGGGGGGGGGGAGAAGAAGAAGAGGGCACGGGAGGGAGAAGAAGGGCACGGGAGGGGGGGGGGGAGAAGAAGAGGCACCGGGAGGGAGGGGGGGGGGGGAGAAGAAGAAGAGGGCACCGGGAGGGGGGGGGGGGGGGAGAAGAAGAGGGCACGGGAGGGGGGGGGGAGAAGAAAGAGGACCGGGAGGGGGGGGGGGGAGAAGAAGAGGGCACCGGGAGGGGGGGGGGGGAGAAGAAGAGGGCACCGGGAGGGGGGGGGGGGGGGAGAAGAAGAGGCACCGGGAGGGGGGGGGGGAAGAAGAGGGCACCAGGAGGGGGGGGGGGAGAGAGAGGGCACCGGAGGGGGGGGGGGAGAAGAAGAGGGCACCGGGAGGGGGGGGGAGAGAAGAGGGCACTGGGGGGTGGGGGGGGGGGAGAGAAGAGGGCACGGAGGGGAGGGGGGGGAGAAGAGAAGAGGGCACCGAAGAGAGGAGGGCACGGGGGAGTGGGGGAGAAAATGGCACTGGGAAAGGAGGGTTCTTTTTGGGCAGCTGGGCTGGGCATTTGGGAGGTGGTTGGGGGGAGAGGAGGAGGCACCTGAGGTGCAGAGAGGCACCTTTTCGGGGGAGGGGAGAGGAAGAGTGTGCCTTGGGGGGGGGGGGGGGGGAGAAGGGATCTGGAGGGGAAAGGAGGAGTGCACCTGGAGGGGAGAAGAGAGCGAGGGAGGAGTGAGGATGGTAGGTCAGAATACCTGGGGGTTGAAGGGTGCAGCAAGCACCTAATGGGAATGGTAGGTGAAGGTGCCTGTGGAGAGTGGGGGGAAGGGAGGATGGAGGAGATAGCACTTGAGGAGGGGGTAAATAGGAGTGGGAGGAGGGGGCATCTGGAGCGGAATGGTGGGATGAGAGGCACCTGGAGGAGGGAGGTGGGGTCATCTGGGAGGCGGGGTTGGCGGTAGAAGAGCATTTCAGAGGTCTGTGCTTATATACATAGGCATGTGGAAACAGGCAAATTAGCTCCTGTTAAACTAAATGGCTGGAGACTTGCATAGCTGTGGCAACAATTGATTCAGTAAGAGGTCTGACAACATGAATTTTAAATCCAACCGATTTATTTGATAGTAAATCTGCTAGCTTTTGGCGTTTGCTAGCAGAAAGCTAGCAGATTTACTATCAAATAAATCGGTTGGATTTAAAATTGGCGTTGCCAGATCTCTTACTGAGCTTACCCCAGTCCAACGCCGGCATCTCGACATCATAACAATTGATTCATCCAGAGAGCTAGATATCAGTAAGCTGGTGATGTAGTGTTGGTAGGGCTGGAGGCTGATAAAATTGGCTAAGCAAGATTTTGTCAGCTTGCTTTTAAAATATAATGCATCTCATCGTGAAAAGCAAATGTATTTAATTGGGTCAGAAACAAGTCTTGTTCTTTCTCATTGTGAATCTCTTTTTAACAAATCTGTGACGTTCACCGCCCTGGGATTGCCCAGCTGGACTCTGAATGGAACCAATACTCCTTATTCCTTCATTGGATGTGGACGTTGCTGGAAAAACCCTTGATTGCTCATCCCTAATTGCCCTGAAGAAGGTGGCAGTAAGCTACAGCCAAGTGTGTACTCAGAAGGGAGCATTCCAGGATTTAGACTCACTGTGGAAATGGTGATACAGTTTCAAGTTAGGATGATGCGATTTGAAATGGAATTATGCAGTTGATGGTGCTTCTATATATCTGCTGTTGTGCTATTTATCAGGTGATAGAGCTTGCAGGTTTGGAAGGTGCTAAAGAAATAGCCTTAGCAAGTGGCAGGGGTTGAGAGCTTCATCTACCTGGCATTATGTTGCAGAAGTCCAGCTGCAGGAGTGATGGACACCAGGATCCATTAAGAAGGCAGCTACAAGATATCAAGAGATCTGGGTTCAAGGAGCCTTGAGAAATCAATTTGGGTAAACGAAAAGGAAGAGATTGAAGGCAAAGACGAGGAGGAGGGAGGGGAGATGGCAACCGGAAAAGCGAACAGCAAGCAATAATGGCCCTCACACATTGAAGGTCTCTGCTCTAAATGAGTTGAATGAGTATAGCTGGAGTTGGGAAACCAGTGGGGGAGGTAAGTTGTGGAGAAGATTGGGTGTAGCATGGGGGTAGTGGAGTTATGTTAAACTTAGCATCAGGTATGAGAGGAATCCTGACATGATAGCACTAGAGGACGTTCACCAGGATGTTGCTTGGCATGGGGCATTTGAGTTATAAGAAGAAACTAGATAGGCTTGGGTTGTTTTCAGTTCCATGTTATTTTTGTAAGTATACATAAATATTTTGAAGGGGAGCTAGTGGCATGAAACTTCTTTATGGTGTTTGGAGAAGGTTGGGACCCTTTCAAATTATCAAACCTGAATGAGCTCCTGAAGAGAGGGAGGTTCCTTAACTTCAGCTGAATTTTCATGTTGAAACATATTTTAGTGAAATTCAAGATTTGAATCTAGTTTACTTATTTCAGCTTGTTGTATATTTGCCACTCTGTGTGTGCAGTAAAGTACTGCAATGTTTGGCTTTTGATTTAAAAGTAGGTATAATGTAAAACACTTGACATGGCTACAGTAACAGTAGTTATCTTAGCGGATAAGTATTCCAAGAACCTGGATCATGAATTCAGAGACACAAGTTCAAATCCCACTGTGGCAGATTGTGAATTGAATTCCATTAATTAGATAAATCCGGAATTAAAAAACTAGCTTCAACGCTGTTGACTACAAAGCTGTTGGATTGTTGACAAAACCCATCTGATTCACTAATTGTCCCTCGGGAAAGAAATCTTCCAGCCTTCCCTGGTCTGACTCTAGAGCTGCATGGATGTGGTAGTATCTTAACTATCCTGTGAAATTGACTAGCAAGTACCAGGGCAGCTGTCATCATCTCAAGGGCAATTAGGGATGGTCAATAAATGTTGGCTTTGCCTGTGATCCTCTACAATCTGGGAATTAATAAATTAACAGACCTGTACAGCCCAGAGGTGAGCTTGCTCAAAATGTGCAGTGTTTAATGTAGCCTGGCTCTTTATTGTCAGGCCTGACTGAGAACCTGATTACAAAATGTCCACGTCACTTCAGTTTTGCTAGTAATGTTTCTCCTAGAATTTTAACATAATTCAGGCAGTAAATCTTGCCATTACCTCAAAGGAATGAACTGATTGTGAGCGTAGGTGCAGTTTCCCGTCACGGTCTTTGCTTTGCAGCAGCGTAACCCTGGCAAGTGTGGCTATGGATGCTTGAAGATCATTGGCAAAAGAGCCAGAGAGAGATGATGATAGAATTTTTTTATGGAATAAGTTATGATCTGAAATGCACTGCCTGAAAGGGTGGAATGATTTTTGAAATAAGTCGTTGAGAGCAATAAAGATTCCTCGGCCATGGGAAAAGAGCAACGAACTAATTGGACTTACAAAGCTGGCACAGGCATTATGGGCTGAATGGCTGCCTTCTGTGTGGTAAGATTGTACACTTTGGTTGTTTTCTCTGAAGTGGGCCATCTTGCTGATGTCAGAACAGTTTGCGCATGAAGTCTGGCTTCAGTGTCGAGATAAATCCAACTCGTTGCGCAAGAGACTAAATTAGGTCAGTGTGATCATGCGCTCTCAAAGACAGGCCAATCATGCATCACATTTGCTGATAACATCAAGGTGTTGATTGTTCACTGTTCAAGGTTTGTGTTAACTTTGCATGATTAGCAATGTTTTGTTTTTAAATGAATAGTGTGCGAACCCTGATTCCGCTGTCTTTGATTAAAAACAATTTAAAAGAAATGTAATGATGCTGAACTGTTGGGCCATTTGAGTGATGATTCGAGTTCTCCAAGTACCATCCTGCTTTTCATGGTATGGTCTGCTGTGTATCAGCGTGAAGAGGGATGTTAGGATGTTCCATACATCTGTGGGCAACTCTGGGAATCTAGGAAATGTTTGGTTCCAGATACGTATACATCAGTATTTTTGCACCATTTGTCTTCATAACTTAAAAGCACAAAATAAAGCGATGGAGTTCACATAATTGCAGAAGATAAGCATGCAAATTCTGTTGCTGACTTCATATGCATTTTGCCACCTTCCTCCTCCTCCTCACTCACTCACCCCCCCATTAAATTGATGAGCTGAGAATGTAAAGCTTGCATCCCAAGGGCTTCAATGCAGAACCGATAATGTCTGTGTGATCAGTTTAAAAGTTGGCTTTATAGGAGAAAGATGTGCTATATCTGAGTGATTACTAGAATGGTTTCTTTGATTTGCCTCTAGAGTTGGTGATATGCTGATTGACTGATATGTTCTACATGAATATAGTTTGGTTGTCCACCCACAGTTTAATTGAGCTTTTGATGTTTATAATGTATTTGCTCCTTTTCGATATGTTTTTGTCATAATTTGGTATAGTTTCAACCAAATGGTTTGGACAGTATACGCTGAAGGTTTTTTTTTGTCTAGTTGTCTTATCTGCTCTTTCAACAGTGTTAAATTATGTAGGGGTACAGTTCCACAAGTGGTCTCAGACAGTGGGTGTTGCCTCTGAGTCATGGGTTTAAAACCCATTCCAGAACCCAAGATCCAGGCTGACATTCCAAATGCATTTCTGAAAGAGTGCTGCATTGTAAAAGGGGTCATTATTCAGTTGAGAAGTTGTCTCCGCGTGTAACAGCGCTGTTTGGAAGCAGAGCAGGAGAGTTGTTCGATATTCTGGTCAATACCTATCTCAGTCAACATCTCAAAAAGCAAATACAGTATTTAGTCAGTATTACATTGCTCCTTGTTCACTTTGACTGTTGTGTTTCCTACAGTTCAGGACTGACTACACATTATTAGTTGTGAAGAGATTTGAGATGTTCTGAATTCATATAATGCACCTTTCAAATGCAAGTTCTTCAAAGGTGTGATGAGAATGTCTTAAGTGCAAGTTATCATGATCTGGAATGCATTCCCTAATAGACTGGTGGAAGCAGATTCATTAGTACCTTTTAGAAGATCTTTATACTTGGAGAAAATATTTTGTGTTATGAGGAAAAGTGCAGGCACAAATGGCATAGCTGAAGAATCAGCACATACACAATTTACCAAATGGCCTCTTGCTGTGTTGTATGGTTCTTTATTTTACCTTGAGGTGCATCAATGCTAAGTTGATCTTTCTTTCCAACTCGAGGTTCAGAAACCTGTGCTTCCCAACACAGCATTCTGACAATCAAGAGGACTGGGAGCATTGGCTCATTATTTCTTTTCTCAGGCTGGTATACTGAAGTCAATTAACTTATCAAAACCCTTGTGTTGAAGCTGGAGTGTTCCTGATACAGAATATATATGGTATGTTATCGCACTGGTTAGTACACAGATTGAAAAAGGACAACTTAGTTTGACAGTGTTATTGACCGTTTTCAACTGTGATCCTGTGCAATTGAACAACTTAAACTTGCATTTATATAACATCTTTAACATGCATTTTGCATTTACATAACATCTTTGTGAGATGGCCATCACACAAAGCGCCTGGACTCTCACATATCCCAATAGCTAATAGCTGTATTTCAAGTGGAGAAAATGATGAGGATTGCTAATGTAAACTCTTTCGGTTGCTTAATAAAGTGCTGTTTCTTTAACTGTGGCTTTTTACACCAGATAGTATGACTTGCTATGTGTCAGAATGGCCTGAAAGATGAATAGATAAAAAGTTGGTTGATAACAAAGGCAGCATGGTAGCACAGTGGTTAGCACTGCTGCCTTGTAGCGCCAGGACCCGGTTTCAATTCCGGATTGGGTCACTGTGCAGAGTTTGTACGTTCTGTCTATGTCTGTGTGCGTTTCCTTGGGTGCTCCAGTTTCCTCCCATGGTCTGAAAGATGTGTTGGTTAGGTGTATTGGCCATGCTAAATTCTCCCTTAGAATACCTGAACAAGTGCTGGAGTGTGTGGTGCCCAGGGAATTTTCATAGTGACCTCATTGCTGTTTTAATGTAAGCCTACTTGTGACACTAAATAAACTTAAACTTACACTTCCTTCCTCCCAACAGCCAAAAGCTTTGTGGCAATATTTCCATGGAGCCCAGGGACTGCTTTTTTTTTAAATCATCTAGTTTGTTCTGTTTGATGTTTGTAGTCCTGGAGCATTAGAAAATGGCTATTTTGGTGCAACCATTTCCAGTGATCAGTGATTCCTAAATTAGAACATCAAGGTGTGATGGCCAGCAATATCTTGAAATATGCGTAAATGAATAGAAATTAAAGTGTGAACACCCTCCACTGTTTGCTGTCTGATTGGTGTGCAAGTTTACATGTCTTTAGCAGCAGCAGTTTGCATTTATATAACATTTTCTAAGGACTATTATCAAATCCCTCAAGGAGGGGGTGAGGAGGAACGGGGGAATCTAGAACACAAGGGCACAGGCTCAGGATAAGGTGCTGACCATTTAGGGTTGAGATGAAGAGAAATGTCTTCACTCTCAGGGATGTGAATTCTTGGAATTATTTACCTGCAAGAGTTGTAGATGCTCCATCCTTGTTCATCTCAGCCTTTAAATATATTCAGGTTTTTCACTTTTTGGAATTAAAGGCTAAGTGAAAGGGGGAGTGGAGTAAAAGCCAATAACCAACCATGATTGTATTGGACAGTGGAACAGGCTCAGGGGCCCTATTGAATTCCCTTGTTTCTTTAATTGTGCAACTGAATCAGAGATATTAGACCAATGATAATTTTGCTCAGAGAGCAGTTTTACAGAGCATCAATTTGAGGCTGAGGCAGTAAAGATGTGGCTGCCAATGGTGGAGTAATGAAATTTTGGGATTAGCAGGAGACTAGAATTGGAACTGCGCACATGAAGTTAGTCGATGCATTAATAAATATTGGTGAAAAAAGATATACTCTCGAAGCTTTACATCTTATATCCATCAGACCAGACACATGAATGCCAAATCTGAGAGCAAAAACTTGTACTACTTTACATGCAAAAAAGAGTGTTGATTCGTTGGCAAGTAGACTTTGCACGGTTGATATGTTGCCAAGCCAAATGCATCAGGGAGCTTTTATTTATTCAAAAAAGTGCAATGTTTAGACATGCCTTTTGACGGCAGAGGTCAGGTCCCTGCATGTGAATGTGTGTTACTTCTAACAAGTTCACATGAGAAAGAGAAAATGCAACATCGAAGATCAGTGCAGAAAATAGAAGGTCATGTTATTGTGGATAACATATTGTCATGGATAGAAAATTGGCTGGTTAACAGGAAGTGATGTGAATAGATTATTTTCTGGTTGGCAAATTGTAACTAGTGGTGTGCCACAGGGATCAGCGCTGGGACCTCAACTGTTTATAATTTATCTGAATGACTTGGATGAAAGGATGGTTGCCAAATTTGCAGACGACACAAACTTAGGTAGGAATGTAAGGCATAGAGTGCACAAGGAGGCTACAAAGGGATGTAGTTAGATTGAGTGAGCGGCAAGGATCTGGCAAATGGAGTATAATGTGGGAAAATGTGAAATTGTTGATTCTGGTAGTAAGAATACAAAGGAGGCATATTATCTAAATGTGAGAGGTTGCAGAGCTCTAGATGTGGAGGGATCTGGAGCCTTAGGAAGACTACATCTGGAATACCATGTACTGAATTAGTCACGTTATTTGAGGAAAGCTATAGGACATTGGCAGCAGTTCAGAGAATGTTTACCAGATTGATACCTAGAATGGCAGGTTCTCTTGTGAGAAACGGTTAGTCAGACTGGACTTGTATCTACTGAACAAAGAACAAAGCACAGGAAACAGGCCCTTTGGCCCAACAAGCCTGTGCCGCCACCTCAATGTTCTTACTTCTACCTGTGATCCTTGTCTATGTTTATAGATCTATGCATTGAAACCAAATTTGAGATAATTTAGGGAGAATTTATTCTGCCAATCAGCCTAAAAGCACATCTTTGGGATGTGGGAGGAAACTGGAGCACCAGCAGAAAACCCAAGCAAGCACAGGGAGAATGCACAAACTCCCACATGCATAGGCCCAAATCCATGTATCTGCACAGCACAACGATAGTCACTGAACTGTCATGTTGCCCATCAAATGGTCCAGGTCAGGTGTACACTAACGACATGAAGCACTAGGATACTCTCAAAAAAATTCCAAGAGCAGCCCTGTCACGACCGATTGCGTGTGCGCCCCTTGTTAGACAACAAGGCGGACCGAAGTACTTGTAGGATAAAACAAATACATCAATATCATCAACAATTTACACACTTCCCAGGGAACTCTTAAGGCTCATGATCCCTATTTTAAATCCGTTTTCTATATCCCTCCATTCCATTCTGTTCATGTGCCCATCTAAGTATCTTTTAAATAACTCCAGAGTGCCTGCCTCCACCACTTGGCAGCGCGATCCATACCCCCTCTGTGAAAAAACGCCCACTAGCATCCAAATTATATCTTACCCTCCTCAGCCTAAGCCTGCGACCCCTTGTGCTATTTGAGTCCATCCTAGGAAAAAGCTTAACCCTGTTTATTCTATCTATACCCCTCATAATCTTGTACACCTCTATTAGATCTCCACTAAGTCTATGTCTTTCTAAGAAGAAAAGCCCCAATTTGCGTAACCTCTCCTCATGACTCAGACCTTCCATTCAGGCGGCATCCTGGTAAACCTCCTCTGCACTTTCTCCAGAGTCTCCACATCCTTCTGGTAGTAAGGCAACCAGAACTAGACGCAATATTCCAAATGAGGTCTAACCAATGTTTTATACAACTGCAACATTAAAGGTCAGCTCTTATACTCTATACCCCTTCCTATAAAGACTAGCATACCATATGCTTTCTTCACAACCTTCTCCACCTGCTCTGCCACCTTCAGAGACTTGTGCATCTGCACCCCCAGGTCCTTCTGCGTTTCTATACTATTAATAGGTCTACCCTTTATCAAAAACCTCCTCCCTACATTCTTTCTCCCGAAATGCATCACCTCACATTTATCAGGATTGAATTCCATCTGCCATCTATCTGCCCAAGCTACCAGCCTACCTATGTCTTGCTGTATCGCCTGACAATGCTCCTCACTATCTGCAAATCTAGCCATCTTTGTATCATCTGCAACCTTGCTGATCACTCCATTTATTCCCTCTTCCAAGTCATTTATATATATTACAAATAGAAGAGGTCCCAGTACCGAGCCCTGCAGCACACCACTAGTGACCGACCTCCAGCTAGAAAAACATTCTTTCACTATTACTCTTTGTCTCCTATTACCAAGCCACTTACTTATCCATCTGGCTTCCTGTCCTTGTATCCTATTGACCTTTACCTTTTCAACTAACCTCCTGTGAGGGACTTTGTCAAACGCCTTACTGAAATCCATAGACACTACGTCAATGGTTCGCCCTTCGACCGTTATTGTCACCTCCTCAAAAATTCTACCAGATTCGTAAGGCACAACCTCCCTTTAACAAAGCCATGCTGCGTATTCCTAATCAGATCGCAACGCTCTAAGTGCCTATATATCCTATCTCTAAGAATCCCCTCCAACAGCTTCCCTACCACTGATGTCAAACTCACTGGTCTATAATTTCCAGGGTTATCCCTACTACCCTTTTTAAACAACTATACAACATTAGCTATTCTCCAGTGCTCTGGGCCCTCACCTGTGTCCAAAGAAGAGACAGAGATTTGCGTCAGAGGCCCAGCAATTTCATCTCGCACCTCCCTAAGCAGCCTGGGATAAATACCATCAGGCCCAGGAGTTTTAATACTATCTAAAAGCTCTAACACTTCCTCCCTCGGTATGGATATTTCCCTCAAGTGGTCCACAGCTCTCTCAGAGACAGGACCGGTCAACAAGTCCCTCTCCTTCATGAATACCAACGCAAAGTATTCATTCAGGACCTCCGCCATTCCCTCAGGCTCTAAGCACAGTTTCCCTCCTCTGTCCCTAAGAGGTCCGATTTTTCCTGTAACCACCCTTTTATTCCTAATATAGGAGTAAAAAGCCTTTGGATTTTCCTTAATCCTATCCGCCAAAACGATTTCATGCCTCCTTTTTGCCCTTCTAACTCCCCGTTTGAGCCCCCTCCTACGCTCTCTAAATTCCTCCAATGCTCTCTCCGTTCCTAGCTGCTTTGACCTAACATACACGTCTCTTTTCTTCCTAACCAAGTCCTCAATATCCCTAGTAATCCATGGCTCTCTAATCCTACCTTTCCCATCCTTCCTTGTATCCGGCACATATCATTCTTGCAACATTGTCAGTATTCCCTTGAAAGAATCCCACGTGCCTAGCGTGGACTTACCCTCGAACAACCGTTCCCAACCAGTTTCCATAAGTTCCTGCCAAATCTGACTGTAGTTAGCCTTCCCTCAATGCAGCACGCTCCCCCTAGGGCAACAAGCATCCTTTTCCATCTGTATCCTAAAGTAGACAGAATTGTGGTCACTGTTAGCCAAATGTTCCCCTACTACAACATCAACCACCTGCCCTGGCTCATTATTGAGAACTAAATCCAATATAGCCCCCCCTCTAGTTGGGCTAGTCACATACTGGTCCAATGAGCCTTCCAGTACATGTTTTACAAATTCCTCCCCGTCCGAACCCCCAGCTCTAGGTATTTTCCAATCCACTCCAGGGAGATTAAAATCTCCCACTGTAACGACTCTGTTCTTTCTGTACCTATCCAAAATGTCTTTACATATAGAAGTTTAGATGAGTAAGCAGTGATTTGATTGAAGTATATAAAATTCTGAGGGGTCTTGTCAGGGTGGATGTGGAGAGGGTGTTTCCTCTTCTGCAACATTCTAGAACAAGAAATCAGTTTAAAAATAAGGGCTAATCCATTTAAAACTGAGATTAGATGAAATCTTTTCACACTCGGGATCATGAGACTTGGACCTTGGTAGTGGAAGAAGAGTCTTTGAATATTTAAAGTAAAGGTAGGTAGATATTATCTACCTCTCTTTATCTGTATTATCCAGCAACTATTAAATAATAATATGTAGTTGATATTTTACTCTGCATCTGTCTTTATTTTCCACAGCACCATCTGTAGAGAACAGACTGGCTTATTATATTAAGTCACAGTTCAGCTAGGGTCACAAAGATCAGAATTGTTCACTTTGGATTCAATAATCGTGGTAATCTGTTTGGGGAGTTGCTATGGTATTTTGGCAGTTACTGGTGATATTCAACTGGTTTTTGGATATCTTGGGGTATTACTCTGAGTTTTCCCCACCCACCACTTTTTTTGTATTCGTGATGGGGCAAAAGTTTATGTAAGTCAACTGACTGAATTGACACCAAAGTTTTAAATCTTGATTGTTTGGAGTAATTGCTGCAAATATCTAGTACATGTAAGCAGTAAATCACTTACTGTATAATTTCCACCTTCTTCTCTTGCTGCTTCAAAGAGAAAAATGGAAGCACATAATTGCGTTGGAGGCAGTTTGGTGAAGATTCATAGAACATAGAACAATACAGCACAGAACAGGCCCTTCGGCCTTCAATGTTGTGCCGACCAAAATAAAAAGCAATGCCCCTCCTAACTAAACCATTCCCTTCTCATCCATATACTTATCAACTAACCTCTTAAACGCCACCAAACTTGGCGCATCTACAACAGCTGCAGGCAGGGCATTCCACTCCCGAATCACTCTTTGAGTAAAGAACCTACCTCTGATATCCGTCCTATAACTCATACCCCTTAATTTAAAGCTGTGTCCCCTCGTGCTAGCTTTCTCCATCCTAGGAAAAAGGCTATCACTGTCCACCCTATCTAAACCTCTAATCATCTTATATGTTTCGATAAGGTCCCCTCTTAGCCGCCTCCTTTCTAACGAAAACAACCTCAAATCCCTCAGCCTCTCTTCATAAGACCTGCCCTCCATACCAGGCAACATCCTGGTAAACCTCCTCTGTACCCTCTCCAATGCCTCCACATCTTTCTTATAATGTGGGGACCAGAACTGCACACAATACTCCAAGTGCGGCCGCACTAGAGTTTTGTACAGTTGCAACATGATGCTGCGGCTCCTAAATTCAATCCCCCTACCAATAAAAGCTAAGACTCCATATGCCTTCTTAACAACTTTATCCACTTGACTGCCTACTTTCAGGGATCTATTGACACATACACCAAGATCCTTCTGTTCCTCAACACTATTAAGAGCCCTACCATTAGCCCTATACTCTACACATTTATTGTTCCTGCCAAAGTGCATTACCTCACACTTTTCCACATTAAACTCCATTTGCCACCTCTCGGCCCAGCTCTGCAACTTGTCCAAGTCACTCTGTAAACTAAAACACCCCTCTTCACTATCTACCACTCCACCAACTTTAGTATCATCTGCAAATTTACTGATCCATCCCTCAATACCCTCATCCAGATCATTTATAAAAATTACAAACAGCAGGGGCCCCAAAACAGACCCCTGAGGCACACCACTCGTCACCGAACTCCACGATGAATATCTCCCATCAACCACCACCCTCTGTCTTCTATCTGCCAGCCAATTTCTAATCCAATTAGCTAAATCACCCTCTATTCCACACATCTGCATTTTCTGTAGAAGTCTTCCATGGGCCACCTTATCAAAAGCCTTACTAAAGTCCATATATACTACATCAACCGCCTTACCCCCATCCACCTCTCTGGTCACTTTCTCAAAAAACTCAATGAGGTTAGTAAGGCATGACCTACCCTTCACGAAACCATGCTGACTATCCCCAATCAATTCATTTCTCTCTAAATAACTATAAATCCTATCCCTAATAATTCTCTCCAATACCTTGCCCACCACAGAAGTAAGACTCACTGGCCTATAATTCCCAGGAAGGTCTCTCTTCCCCTTCTTAAACAATGGGACCACATTCGCTATCCTCCAGTCCTCCGGAACCACACCCGTAACCAACGAGGACCTGAAGATCAGAGCCAGAGGCTCTGCAATCTCCTCTCTTGCCTCCCAGAGAATCCTAGGGTAAATCCCGTCCGGCCCAGGGGACTTATCCAACTTCAAACCCTCGAGAATTTCTAACACATCCTCCCTATCTACTACAATACTCCCCAATTTGCAACCCTGTACCTCAGTGCTCTCCACAGCTACATTTCCAGCACTCTGCGTGAATACCGAAGAGAAATATTTATTCAGTGCCTCACCAATCTCTTCAGGTTGGGTGATTCACTTGGGTGATTTTCAGGATGAAGGTGGTTTCTTAAGAGGAAATGTTGAGCAGGTTGGACTTATACTCATTGGACATCAAAGAATGAGGTGTGATATTTATGGAATTGGACACAGTTCTCAGGGGTTTAACAGCAGAAGCTTAGACAATGCTTCTCTTTGTGGAGGGATCTAGAACTTGAGTGCATGATTAAGCGGTCACTTGTATCAGATAGAAGTGGATGAGGGAGTGGTGTTCTGGATCTTTAGAATTCCTTACCTCAAAGAACTATGAGGCTGGTCTTCAGATATATTCAAGCCTGTGCTCAACAGATTTTTGAATTATTGCAAAGTCAAGAGGAGCAGGCAAGAGAAAAGATTTAAGACCAAGATCAGATCAGCCATTATGTTTCTGAATGGCCAAGCAAGCTTGAGGGAGTCATATGGTCGACTATGCTGTTTTGTTTGCTCTTAAATAAGCATGTTAAACCAATGGGGATGCTATAAGCTGCTCATTCAGTTTTTTAAATAAACAAAATACAAAATGGACAAGAAGTAATTTGAGACAAGTCAAAAGCTATACAAAGTAGATTGGTAGAAAACACCCACAATTTGTGCAGCTCCTGTCAGCATGTTTTCACAAGTCTTTGGTTTTTTGTGACGCAGTTTACAGCGTTTCTATTCAAACCGCTTAAAAAAAGTTTCTTGGTAACTTGAACAATCTGAGGCTTTCCAGTTATCAAAGTGTCTTTTGCTTTGAAGTTTAAGCTATTCCTTTGCAATTGTTACAAAAGCAAATGGTATGTATAATGGTTTGAAAGGATTGGCTTTTTCTTTAGATATTTTTCCAAAGCTTTATTTATGTTTTTCAAACAGCTTATTAGTTTACTATTTGTCTCTCATCTTTCATTTTGAAACTAGCTGCTTTACAATCATCATGTAAAAGTAGCAATTTCTAATTTTGCCATACAGAGATTCTGGAGTATTTTTTAGTTTTAAAAGATATGTCTACTATGCAAGTTGTCCATTATCTCAGAAATCACAAGTTGATAATAGCAGCTTTAATTCTTTTAAGTGGATGTCTGCCATTAGTTCTGGTGGTTTTGATTGTGGAATTCACTTGAGGCCAGTTGAATATGCACTGTTTCCCTTGGCCGGAGACTCTGGGACAGGGGGTCAGAGTCTCACTGTAAGGGATTGGTTGCTCAGAACTCAAATGAAGAGAAATGTTTGCACTTAAGTTGTGAACTTTTGGAATTCTCTAAGCCGGGGATCAGGGCAAGTTTTGATGTTGAAGACTGCGATCGATAGATCCCTTATTACTAAAGGAATCCTAGATATGACGATGGACTGAAAAATTGAAATTGAGGTAGTAAGTCAGCTATGATCTTTTTAGAATCATAGAATCTATAGTGCAGAAATAGGCCATTTGGCCTATGGAGCATTTGGCCCATCAAGCCTGCACCATAAACAATCCCTGTAACTCCTCATATTTACCCTCCTAATCCCCTGACACTAAGGGACAATTTAGTGTGGCCATTCAGCTTACCCCGCACATTTTTGGACTATGGGAGGAAACTGGAGCACCTGGATGGAGCCCACGCCGACTGGGGAGAATGTGCAAACTCATGAGCAGCATGGTAGCACAGTGGTTAGCACTGCTGCTTCACAGCTCTAGGGACCTGGGTTCGATTCCTGACTTGGGTCACTGTCTGTGTGGAGTTTGCACATTCTCCTCATTCTGTGTGGGATTCTTCCAGGTGCTCCAGTTTCCTCCCACAGTCCGAAGATGTGCAGGTTAGGTTGATTGGCCATGCTAAAAAAATTGCCCTTAATGTTCTGGGATATGTAGGTTAAAGGGTAAATGTGTAGGAATTTGGAGATAGGGTTGGATGGGATTATGGTCGGCGCAGACTTGATGGGCCAAAGAGCCTGTTTCTGCACTGTAGGATTCTATGATTCCACGTAGTCACCCGAGGCTGGAATTGAACCTAAGTCCCTGGTGCTATGAGCAGCAGTACTAACTACTGTGCCACCATGCCTTCTGTTAACTAATTGAAGAATGGAGCAGGCTCAAGAGGTTACTCCTATTCTTACATTCTTATCATATGAATGACACTGACAAAGCTGCATTTTTATTGTCCATCCTGATTTTCCTGAAGAAAGCATTGGTGGGCTGATTCCCATTGCAGTGTTCCATGTAGAATCCCAGTTTATTGACCCAGTAATGGTGCAGGAACGTGATAGATGTTCAGATTAGCATGCAGTATGACTTGGACAGTGTAAAGATGATGGTGTTCCTTTTGATTTGTTATTGTTGTGATAAAATGTTAGGAGAAGCAAGAGATGATTTGGTCTACTCCTATCTTATACTCTTGACATGTTTAAGTCCTTGTGTGTTTTTTGAGTAGATGCCTTGTGTTCTGAATTTAAGTACTGAGATAGCAAATTTTCTAATGGCACTCATGCAGTTCCATAATCCATAAGCATTTCACTCAGCAGGTTTTAACTTCATGGTTTGTCTTTGCCAAAACATTAGTTCAGTTTAGGAGGTTGTGTGCAAATTGTGAAGTGCACCAGTGAGCTGCAAATCGATGTGGAATAGAAAGATCGATGTCATTGCATTCTGATTTGGAACTCCAGATAATGATGACTTCACATCTTATCACCTCATAGTATCACTTTGCTAATTCAGTTATGGCTGTTTCAGGGAGTCACTGTAGAATGGAACGCATTACAGAGGTATGTCATAAGATGCACTGACACCAGATTTGTACAGCATGATACAGTAAATTAATATTACTACCAATCACTTTTTTTAGTGTTTGATATTTGGGGGAGAGAGAGGGGTAGACAAGATGGTTGTGGTAAGGGATAATTTCACAAGAGTGCGAAAATGATATTTCGTGTCAATTTTAAAATTATATATTGTCATTTTTAGGTTTACGTTATAAATGCTTTTGCCCAAGTTTAAAGGGAAATTATATATACACATGCTGTGCTGTAATTACACCTGTGATAACACAGTGCTTAGCAAGTCTACATAAGCAGTTTCCATTGTAAGTGTGCACATCGGAGTTCATAATAGCAATGGAATTTTTTCAGGCTGTTGCGCGAAGCTTTCCAAATACTGCAGTAGCACTACCAACACCAGCTGGTATCTGCTCATCAAGCTTCATTTCACTCGACTCTTGACCTAGGGTAGGAGATTTTGTCAATACCTTTAAGCTCAGTGATGTTTAGCTGTAGTGCTGCCTCCTTCACCACCTTGAATCATTGTCACTGTCTTTTGTCAGCTGAACGTGCCCTATGCCACTTCAGAGATCACAATTTTAAGTTATTCAAGACCAGATGTAAATTGTGTCAGAAAGTGGTAATTTTCCCAGAGAACATTGGATCTCTAGAACAGGCAGTCATCTTTTGTGATGGATGATGATTCACTGAACTCCAGCAAGTGAATTGGGATGGATAGCATCTCTTTAAAAAAGGTAGGCACTGTGGAGAATTATCAGGGTCAGAGGGAAGGTTTGTTATTTTGATTACCTAGATGGGTCAGAGAAGAATGGTTCTCGTATTTTTTCCTTCCAGTTTGGCCTGTGTATTTTATTCATGTATGTTGTCTCTCCCAGATCACAAGATGGAGATTACATATTTTACACACAATCCACCACAACGTGTGAATCTGTTGGTTGGACCAGACACTCTTTACTCATCTATTATTGTATCTATCACTCACTAAACTTGGAGAAATATGCGTGATCGACAGTTTCTCTTTCCTGGACCCAATCTCCTCCCAACCACCTCCATCACCTGTATACTTGCATACTCCCTCAGAAAGTGATCAGCATCTGTTTGCCTCCAGTACAGACAGATGTAGGATATGGGGAAGAACTGTTGTTTGCAAATGCAACTTGTTAAAATCAAAATTGAGAGAATTAGAGACATGGTGGGGAGAAGATCACCAGTTTTGGAATTTACACTTTGTAAAATCCAAATCATGCAGGACTGTACACAACTAACTTGGTTGGGAACTGGACAAGTATGGATGCTGAGTTTTGTGCAGGGCTGTTGTCAAAACAGGAAGTGCCCTGACCTTCTCCTCTGCAGTATTTAAAAGAAAAAAAATAGTCATGCCAGCAACGTACAATAGGTCAACATCTTATCTGTGGGAAAGTTAAACTCTGTGCAACAACATGGAAAAACAAATAGAACCAACTGCAATGTTGAAAGTTGAGTACTCTGTTAGTTCCATGTGGTTTAAGGAAACCAGAGGGATCAGAAAGATGTTTTCATTCATTTTTATGGATTTCCAGATATGGAATGCAAAGAGATTTGGTTTTCAGCGTAGCTGATTGTGGAATGAAACTTCTATTTCGTTGTTCCTCGGTCTAATAAGAATGCATTGCACCAAAAGTGACCATGGTGGGCTTCGTTTCCAGTGCTAAAGTTTTTCACATAAAAACTGTCCTATCTCTCAGATCGCTTGATCATTTTGCACTTGCTGTATTGGATATTTGTGTTTTCCATTTGGCCCCTCTGGATGAGAATACTGACTGCTAGAAACCCTTGTGCATTGGGTCCAGGCCATTGAAACAACCCGATCATATTTCATGCAGAGGTCCAATAGCCAGCAGACACAGGAGACCTTATCTGTAAATGCAGGCAGGATTCAAACGGATATCCTAGTGGTGAAAGGATGTGTGTTAAACCTAATTCTTTGTTGGAACCTAATTGGTTAAAATAAACAGAATTGGCATTGGGTTCATGTGAGAAATTTCTTTGTATGACATCATTGTGGAATGTGAGAGTGCAACCATGTCCACACATGTTTCTCCAATCTGCAGTAAAATCAATAGGTTAGATTTATCTTGCACCTTCCAATATCTTTTTTCTTTATTTCACCTCTTTTGTGGTCCTCCAATTGTGGTCATGTGATTTTGTTGAAAGTGCAAACGTATATGTGAGTTTCAAATCAGGCTCTGTGCCAATCGGCCATGTGATTGAATAGACTAAAAAATGGTTAAAGAGAGTAGGTAAAGACCTTAGCAATGTGCTGTAAAATTGAAGGCTGAGAAAATGCAACCTACTCTCCTCCCCAAATTGCACAAAGTATCTCTATTTCAGTCCTGCTTCAGGTTTCAAGCCCCAAGAGAGCATTGAGGACCATGGGTTTCCATTTGATTGATCCATGATTATGCTTAACAGTGGTTTGCCATTTCTTTCTACAGTATAGCTGAATAGGAAACTCTCAGCCTGCCATTAGGTAAATTGATACGATTTATAGATTGATGATCAATCTGGCCACATTATGAACTTGCCTTCTGTGGCCATCAAATCCTAAAGTGGGACTTGAATCAGGTATGGCCTAGAGGTAGGGACACTCTACACTATTGCACCACAAGATCTCTGCCCAAAGTGGTAGGTTTAGATGAAAGCATAGTTGTATTATCACTGGACTAGTAATCCAGAGACCCAGAATAATGCTCTGCAGACCTGGTTTCGAATCCTACCACGGCTGATGTTAAATTTGAATTCACTAAAAATCTGGAATCAAAAGTCTAATGACAACTATGAAACCATTGTTTATTATCGTAAAAAAAATCCATCTAGTTCAGTAATGTCTTTTAGGGAAGGACATTTTCCACCCTTACCTGGTGTAGCCTAAATGTGGCTCCAGATCTGCAGCAACATGGTTGACTCTTAAAATACCTTCTGAAATGGCTTCACAAGCCATTCAGTTCAAGGACAGTTATGGTGGCTGATAAATGATGGTCCAACCAGCAGCACCCACGTCTCATGAGCGAATAAAAACAAGTCTACAACATGATCCCAAATAGGGGATCTAAATGTCCATCATGCATACATATGACCTATTTTTTCATGTTTAGAAATGCAATATTATGTGTAAAAGATATGCATGTGATTACTATTAATGTTGTAGCTGCGTCAGTATTTTTCTGAAGGATGTATTGTATTAATGTATACCTTACACCTTTATAGTAGAGGAATAATTTTGAGCCAGTAGTAGAACCATCATTGTTCCTATAAACTACAGGTTATTCTAAGATGAATAAAGCAACCCATGGGATTCTGCTCTGTACTAATTTAACTAACTATTTCCTATCCTATCACCATATCACATGGTGTCCAAAAACCTGCCACTATCTTGAATAAACTCAATGACTGAATATCCACAGTCCTTGGGAGAGTTCCTAAGACCCACAATGATTTGAATGAGGAAATTTTTTTCTTAATCTCAATTCAAAATTGCCAACCCTTTATCCTAAGATTATGACAGCTAGTTCTAGATTCTGTAGCCAAGGCAACAATTTGTATTCAACTACCATGTTAAGCCCTCAAAGAATCATAAACGGTTCGATGTGATCAACACTTACTCTTGAAACCGCAAGATGATATAGGCTCATACTATTGAGTCTCTCATAGGATAGCACCTTCATCCTAGGAATCAATTTATTCGACTATATCTTTTTGAAAAAACAGCACCATCATGTTCCATTACAGCAGCTAGCTGTTCATTGAGTTCAGTGTTCTAGCCTCAGTTGCTCTTTGTGATGACCAGTCAAGCTGTTTATCAGTAAAAATAGCTATTTTCTGATATCTTGTGGAGCTCTCCAGCATTGAAAGCTATTTATCCCACTGTGTTCATTCCTGAACTAGGACTGTGTGCTGCAACCCTGTTGTACTCAGGGACAAAACACTAAGGATGCTGCCAGACCTGCTGAGTTTTTTCCCACATTCTCTGTCTCTTTTATTGTCCTTTTGCTCAGAAGACAAAAGGCTTAGACGTTCATGCTGAGACAAAAATTCAGGTATTACTCAGCTCTGGAGAATTAACAACTTCTTTTTACTCCCATATGAAAGGACTGAAAATGCATGAGCCAATAGACAAGCAAGCTAGCAGTTGTATTACACCAAAAATAATACTCATCAGGGCTGCTTCATTTAAAGCATACACAATAGTGACAGTATAGTGGTTAGCACTGTTGTCTCTCAACTCCAGGGACCAGGGTTCATTCCGACCTGGGGTGACTATCTGCATGGAGTTTGTACATCTTCCCTGTGTCTGCATGGGTTTCCTCTCGGTGCTCTGGTTTCCTCCCATAATCCAAAGATGTGTAGTTTAGGTGAATTAGCCATGGTAAATGTGCGGGCATAGAGTGAAGGGGAGAACCTGGGTGGGATGTTCTTTCGGCAAGTCAGTGCAGACTTGAAGAGCCAGGTGGCCTCTTTCTGCACTGTAGGGTTTCTATGGTTCTGTGCTTCTATGGAAATCTATCTCTTCCCTTCCAGCATGTGTTGATTGTTGGATTACCAATGCACCAGGATTGCTGTAGAGTCCCCAGAAATCGAACGCTAATCTCCAGGACATTGGTGCAAATAACATTTTATAGAAAAGTCATGTGGACATGAATTTTTTTAAATTTTCTTCAACAGTTTTGTTTACTAATTGTAAAAATATTGGATATAGATAAAAAGTGTCTGGCAGTCAAAAATGAACCATTCAGGGGTTATAGACGGTATTTAATTTCTGATTGCCAATCAGAAGGCGAGGTGTGCAAGGAGTGATGTGTTGGGCGACCACTAATTGTTTTTATTTAGACATTCCTGTGATGTGGGCTTTACTGGCTGGGCAATTATTGCCCATCCCTGATTGTCTTTAAACGAGGCATTTGCAATTCAGCTACATTGCTGTGGATCTGGAGTCATGTAGGCCAGACTGGATAACAACGGAAGATTTCCTTTCCTAAAGAACTTAGTGAACCAGATTGGTTTTTGCAACAATCAGCAATGATTTTAAGTCATTGTTAGAATGTTAATTCTACCTAGATCTCTCTCACTGATAGATGTGCTTTTTATTTTTCCTTCCAAAATAGATGATTTCACCTTTCCCACATTATACCCCATTTGCCAGATCTTTGCACACTTAATCATCCTATCTCTATCCCTTTGTCCTCTTCACAACTTACTATCCTACCTATTTTTAGGTCATTAGCAAACTTAACAACCATACCTTCAGTCTCTTTATCTAAATAATCTTGTCTACTGAACTCTGTGGCACACTGTTTATTATATCTTGCCAAATGGAAAGAAACTCATTTATGCTGTCCTATACTTCCTATTAGCTAGCAGATCTTCAATCCAGGCGTTGGAGCTTTTTCCAGGGACTAAGCATTAAGCTGGATCAGCTAATACAAAGACTTAGAGACAACATTCAGGTTTAAATTGTTTCTTTATTTTCCAAGCACGATTCAGTGCAATGAGATAGGATGGTTTTGTTGGCAATCCAAAATCACTGTAAAAGTGCATCACTTTCAGTGTTAGAATTATACAGTTTTCAAAAGTCACTTATCTGCTGCTTTGCTCACCCTCACCAGGTGTGAGCCAATCATTATTAGGATTATTTATCTTGTCCAATAACATTTACTCCTGGACAGTATGGGACTGCTGATTAGTTCAGGAGCTCTGAGCTTCCCACAATCTCCTGATATTCTAGACTTTCCCTTATCTTATATAATCTATGGTCTATTCATTTGGCCTGTCTGAGAATCCTAGCAATCCTTGAAAGACCACCTAGAGATGCTGATAATTTTTTTTCCTGCACTCAGTCATTGTACAGTTCCAAAAAATGTGGTTCTTTTTACTTGACTAAGCCCTATCATGCCTCAGAGTATTGTACCATTGACCAAGCTATTTACTTTTAATATAGAATATTCAAAAATGCATATCTAAATTCTCTAAGTGGTTCTCTAAGAGTTTGTATCTCTACGCAAACAGTATGTTTGTAATATATATTCCAGACACTTTGACTTCACTCTAAATTCATCTACTCTGATTTATTAGTCTTTTAGTCCCAAGTTGTTCTAAATCCCCACTTACACCATGCCAACATGTCATACGTGCACCATGAGCTTTTATTTTTTGCAATAATCTTTGATGTAGCATTTTATCTGGAAACCTAAGTACAGTACATCCACTGGTTCTCCTTTAACAGCACATGTTACTTCAATGAACTCCAGTAAATTGGTTAAACGTAATTTCACAAAACCATGTTGACTCTGCCTGGCTACTCTTAAGTGTCCTGCTTTACTACCCTTTAATAATAACTTCCAGCATTTTTCCTATGACAGATGTTAAGCTAAGTTACATTTACTACTTTGCAATCTAATGGAATCTTCCCTGAATCTAGGGAATTTTGGAAAATTAAAACATCAAGTATTGCAAAATATTGCAGATTCTGGACTCTGAAACAAAAACAGGAAATGTTGGAAAAACTGAGCAGTCTGGCCACACATGTATGGAATGAGAATAGTGTTAACGTTCAAGTCTGCATTACTGCAGAATTAAAGAAATATGAGGAGGGTGGAACAGAGTGGAATGTTAGTGATTTGTGGGAACAAAGAGAGATTGCAACAAAGCTGTAGCAAAACTTAATTGGCAGCCCATTGGGGAGGAAGAGTTTTTGTATTAGGTTGAACAGTAATTGGTGTACGTATATATTAAAAAATTAAGATGGGGGAGAAAGGTTACAGTCCGAAGTTGTTGAACTCAATGACCCCACTGAAGACCTGAAGATAAAGTTCAGCAGGACCCAAGGACCAATCTGTAAGCCTCAACAGTTGTTCAGTACCACTCCCTAGTGATTGTAATTTTCTTGACTTCATCTCTTCTCCCCTTCCATTTCCTGATTTACGGCTATTTGCATATTGCTTCTGTTCTTGATGGTGAAGACAAATACAAAATACTCATTCAATTTGCTACCTCTCATTTTCCATTGATGACTCTTAAATTCACCTTCTACAGCCCCATCACTCACTTTAACTCTTTTGTATTTCCCCTAACCACTGTCCAGATCAAAAGACCCTGTCCCAAGAGATGTGACTGCCCCCAGTATAAAGCATCTAGGTAAATTCCCCCTCCATGATATGTTGCCGCGGTTCTTAGCTTGGTATCCAGCTCAATGGCACTGGCATCCTGGAGCTCTCCCGCATGATGCAGCCTTGACACATCACTTGTCCTGCTATCATTAATGTGTTTTTAGTTCTACACAATTATGTTATTTACCTTATTTTCCAATTGTATATATCATACTAACTGCCACCAATTTATTTTTAAACTTAAGACTGGAATAAATCTTAACCACTCATCAAGATATTAACGAAGCAGTTAACTACCTTTCCTTGTAGAAGAGTAAGAACCAATTCTGATAGGGTGAAAGTTTTTAAAAAAAAGCAAAAGGAAAGGAACATCTTTCCCGTCTTCACTAAACTCCCCATTCAACAAACTGGTATGTACACAATTCTAGAACGGCACAATTTATCATCAAAATCAAATACTCAAGTTGTAAACAGTAAATGTTTTCAATAGGTAATGCAAAGCCTATAGATCAGAATTAAGGCAGGATAGTCGGTGCCCAACTTCATGCAAATCTTATCTGGCTTAGCCAATGACTCACTATACTTTACAGATTTGGAACACCATGGAATTGGTTCCCAGCCTGGCAGTGAAAGATAGGCTTATTTATATGATGGTCAAAACAGCAATGCAGTCAAGAATACATTATTTGTAATGTTGTCACTGTTGTAAATGCAGCAGCCATATTGTCTACAGCTAGTTCCTACAAATGGAAATGCGATAAACATCAGAGCATCTATTTATTTTGATGCATTGGTTAAAATCATCACTAGGCCATCCAGATTGTCCCCTTTCTTCTCCAGAGTAATGCAGTGGATCTTTAATGTCCAGTTAGGACGATAGATGGGGCTTTAGTTTAATGTTCTGTCTGAAACATAACATTATGGCTATAACTGATGGTTTTTGCATTCCTGGGAAAGGAATATGATCATGATCCTGCTATTCAAGCCTAACTGGAAGTGTTCTCGAGTAAAGCAGGAGGCTGTTTGTGCAATGTATCCCAGGAAATGAACATGGCTCCAGGAGAAAGGTGGGAAGAAAAATGATCAAAGGGGAGAAATATATAATTAAATCAAAACTAGGCCATTACTTCAATGAACTTTTTATTTGTGTCTCAAAGGGAAGGGTCAGTACTTAAAGTATTAATCAAGTGATTCCAGTACTGAATGGTGCCAGAGTACAAATATAGAAGCAGTTTCTGATCCCTGTCTCTTCACAGACACCTACTAAATTCACACTTGGAAATGCTTCTGAAAATCTGTTGTACTGAATATTTGCGCATCACTTTCACTATTTACTCAATATATATTCCTGGCAAAAAGGGATTAACTTGTATTCAATGTCTTTGAGAAGTTGGCGACCTAGTGGCATGGTGGTTAACAGTGCTGCCTCAATGTCAGGTTCAGTTGCTGCCTTGGGTGAGTGTAGAGTTTGCATTTCTCTCTGTTTCTGCGTGGGTTTCCTCCTCAAGATGTGAAGTTTAGGTTGATTGGCCGTGCTAAGTTGTCCCTCAGTGTCAGGGAGATTAGAAGGCTAAATATATTGCATTACTGGGATAATAAGGTTTGGGCGGGATTGTTTCGATGCAGGCTTGATGGCCCCCTCCTGTACTGTAGGGATGTAATGATTCTACGTAGTGAGTGTTGATCATTCATGGCAGTGGGCACTATTAGTTTTGATGTTTAGTGCAATGTTAGTGCTGCCTGAGGCTTTGGAAAAGGTCACTCCAACTAACAACTGGTCTATTGATCTGCTTGCTGAAAGGTGATCAGGTCACTCCTGTACTCTCCCTCCCTCCCGGATAATGCTACATTTTTCACTCTTCGTTCTCTTTGGATCAGTTAACCATCTCCCTCCCTCTCTCGTCAGTGTATTTAACATACCCAATTCTGACCTCTGAAATGAATACAAAATACTTCAAATGCTGGATGTCTGAAATAAAAACAGAAGATGCTGAAAATACTCAGCGAGTCTGGCAGCATAAAATTCGTATTTGATTTGAAGCATTAATTACGTTTCTTTATCCACAGATGCTACCAAATCTGTTGAATATTACCAGCAGTTTTTAATCTTTATTGCTGATTCTAGCCTCATTTATTCTTGAATAAATATTACTGGGCCTACATCAGGGACTAACTGGCATCCAGGCCAGTTTTCCCACCCAGTGATACAGGAGCTATTGCTAACACTGCAGCTGCTGCACTGGCTCCTTCATTATTTATCAGGAATCTGTGTGGTTCAATTACTTGCTCTGGGGGATTGGTATTTTGTAAGTTCAACATCATTATCATTTCCAATATGTTCACAGTATCAGCACAGCAAGACTCATTGTATGCAGGCCCATAGATAAGTGAAACATTTGCTTGTTAACCGCATGCTGAGTGCTCTGGGTACATGAGTCACTCAACCAGTCAATAAAAGCCATTTCAATCAATTCATGCCTTAAGGCATGATCCTGGATTTGTGGTCACTAATTCTCATTGGACATATTCCTGGAAGCTAATCACATGATTTCCGACTTGCCACTGCAAAACAGAAGCTGTTTGTGCAGTTTTGTGTTTCCCAACTTTCATTGCAGTGGAGTATTAATGTTTTTGAGCCAAGCACTCTGAATTGAGAGGATTGGTAACCTGGGCCATGAGACAGCACTGAATGTTAGTGTACAGACATCGTAATGCTCTCCTGCACAGTTCTTTTGTCCACTCTTGTTTAATAGCTGCGTTATTGGCATGTATGTGCTGTTTGCAGAGCTCAATTCCAAAGCCATTCAGAATGACAAAGGGGCTAAGGACAGTGAAGAAATATTTATTATACAGAGTTTATTAAACATGACCAAAAATTTCAAAATGGCAGTGTTAAATTGTTGGGGAAGAATATTATAAATAGTAAATCTATTGAAAGGAATAAAGGTTGTTGTTTTTGTTTCTTGTGATGCGTATGAGTGGTTAACTTTCTTTTGAGAAAGCACTCAACTATTTGTTAATTGGAGGCATAAATGTTCGATCTCAAATCACGTTGCTTCAAAATGGGATCCTTGTACATTTCTAGTTTAGTGTAACTGCTCATACAAAGGGTGATGAATGTAAGATGGTGACAATATGTTCATGATGTGGAAGTACTGGCATTGTGCTGGGTGAGCACAGTAAGAAGTTTCACAATACCAGGTTAAAGTCCAACAGCTTTATTTGGAGTCATTAGCTTTCAGACTGTTCCTGCCCCTTTATATGAGTGCTCACTAGAGGAAGGAGCAGCGCTGCGTAAGTTCATGATTCCAAATAAATCTGTTGGACCGTAACCTGTTGTTGAGAGACTTCTTACTGTACTTCCATGTTCAATAGGGAATTCTGGAGAATCTTGTTTACCAAGAAACTGGTTAAAAAATGGAACTTGCTACCACAAGGAACAGTTGAAATGAATAAACATGAGAAAAGAATGGAAGGTTATGTTGGCAGGGTTAGATAAATTAGGATTGTAGTAGGCTCATGTGGTGCATAACCGTCAGCATGGGCCAGTTGAGTCCAGTGGCCTGCTTCTTTGCAGTCCATGTTATGTAATTCACCTTCTTGATATCAGGAAAAATATGAGACCAAATTTTTATGGTTGCAATGTGACACCAGCTGCTAAGTGTTCTTGAATGCTTGCTGTGATGCAGAAGGATGGGTGGGGAGAAAATAAGAGACCCAGATTATATAATAGTAATTGCTTCTAATAATAATAGCTCTGATATAAAGGCAGTGTAAAAGCATTAAGTTAATATTAAATGCTGAAGTGGAAATTTTGCATACTATTTATAGATACCAATCTAATATTTTGCTGATCACAGTGAATAGACAATTGCTTCCTGTACTGACCTGGAATGGGTTATGTTTAAAAAAAAAAATTAAGACATTTCGAATTACTGATTTGGATTTTGTGTAATATAACTATGGTTGTTGAGTTAGCTGCTTGCATTTGACCTGAAACAGCAAGACAGTTAGCCTCAGTTCCTTTGTACTAGACAAGTTAAGAATTCGACTGGGATTCCTGATGATCGAGGAAATTACAGTAGAAAAGACCTGTTTTTTGTTATTAGGTGCGATCTTACCACCTGTTCACACCATGCTCCGGCTGCAGCAAGGTTGGAGAATTTTGTAGCCAACTAAACCTCTATTCATCAGTGGGATGGAAAAATCCCACCAACGTGAACAATGGTAAGATTCCTGCCATTGTTTTTCAAGTTTTTAATTCTCTCAAGTGATGCCTTAGTAGTCACTTGTAAATCATGTTCTAACGTTCCTCCATGTGAAAGACGAAACAATTCTAACTTCTTGTTCTTTATTATAATGGTAATTGAGTCTGTGCTCATTTAACAATTTTGCCAAAGTTGTCTTTAATTTGCACTCTTAAAAATCTTCCATAATTTTAAAAATGCCTTTTATTTTACTGAGCCAACATCTCTTATCTTTATTCAGGACAAGTTACCTCTGCGAGAATATGCATGAAGTTTTCGAAGACAAACCCAGGCTCTGCCTTAAGTCTCCCCCAGTTATTGAACATTCTTCCAGTAGTTCTCCAAGCTATATATATAATTAATAATATAATTAATATAATAAAGCATCCCAAAATACTTGTTAGGAAGGTTATCAAATAAAAGTTTAAAACTGAGACACACAAGACATTGAGGTAATTAAAACCTTAGTCAAAGAGCGATTTTAAGGAGTGTCTTAAAGGACAAGTCGACAGATTGTGGATGAGTCCCTTTGACCAGATGGGAGCATCCTCCAACATCTGTCACTAACTAAAAATGCTGTTACGGAAATGAGGAGGTGGTGCAATGATGAGAGTTTTGGAACTTCCTTGTAACAAGTGGAGTTGGGAGGGGCAACAAAGGTCATGCTTTCATGTGCTCTCTGAAAGCTGAGAGTGGAACTCAGTATAATAGAATTGAAAGTTAAAACTACCAGATCCCCTTTCTAACTTAAGTCTCACTGTTATGATCACTGGAACCAAGTTAATCCAGGGCCTTCAGTAGTATTTCAAAGAATGAGAGTTCAAGTTGCGCAGTGACAGTTTGAGAACTTGAACTGAGGAATAAAGCTTAGGAAAACTCACCATAAAGATGTCGGATTAATGTAAAAACTCAGCTGGTTCAGTCATGTTCTTTAGGAAAAGAAATCCTCTCTTATTTAAGCTGTATGTGATTTGAGTGTCACACCAATATGATCTGCTTTGTAGCATGGTCTAATGAACCTCTCAGTTATATCAAATGGAACAAGGTCTGCCATCACTGGGACACTGGGGATGAGCAATGAATGACAGATAATGGCAGTGACACTTGCATTTGAAAAGGAATAAAAATATATATTAAGTTATGTGGCTTATCCATTTTCTCATGTCAGTTGTCTAAAAGAGCAATCATTGTGATTCTCAGCAAGTTTGTAATGAAGCCTGTCAATGATCCCTTTTTTTTCCTGTTTCCCTTTTTTCTTCCTAAACTAAATGTTCATTTTCCACAGGCATTAGCTTCCATTGAGAACAGGATTGTGTGCTCCTGTGGGTGGTGAAAGTTTGAACAAGCTACAGTTTGATTAATTTTTGTTTGATCACTACCTTGTTCCCACAATGCTGGGCTTGTTTCCGTGAAGTTGACGTGTTGCCTTCGGTCCACCATCTGGAGAAACCTTCCATTTGTTTGATGAAAAGCTGTGCAATTTGAGAGCTGTTCTGCCTTCCACATAAATCACTGAGCTTATTACCTTTCAAGCAGACCCTGTGTGGAAACAGAAAACACTCATTGCTGAAAATATCCAAGAATGTCTTACAAATATACACGTGACTTTCACTGCAGCTTCCTTTTAAATGAACTCTGCAAGAGTACTCTTTATTAAAGGGGCCTTTCCAGCCCTAATATTTACTCCTCTATGATTAGAAACATCGTAGCATAGAAGGAGGCTACTCAGCCCACCATGTCTATGACGATTTTGAAAAACCTATCTAGTGTACCCCACACACTTGCTCTTTCATCTTAATCTTTATTCTTCCTTCCAGCATTTATCTAAATTGTCTTCTGAAAATGTAGAGGTCTGCTTCCACCCCTTCAAATAGTGCTCACTGTGATAGTAGTGCAGTTGATGCGGAGATATATATTTTATGTTTAAGGGGAACGTTTAAAAAATCAGAATGCTACAGGCAATCAATATGCCTGGAGTGAATGCAGCTCAAATGTTGGGAGAACAGGATAATTATTTATTTTAGCCTTACAAGTAAGTGGTTGTGTTAAGTAAAGTTAATGGACTTTTGTTTACTTAAGTTCCCCTGGGATTTCTGATTGTAGTGATTGATAGGAGCATATGATGATTTGGCTTATGTGCAGTCCTGAGTCTGTAGTAGAGAGAAAAGGCTTTTGCAAAAAGCAGTTTAATTTGCAGCTGTAGCCTGGTTGAAGTTAGAAGGATTTTGCAGGCTTCTGGAACTCTAGCTTTTTGAAAACTTCAAGATTGTTTACACTCATTGCAAGTATATTTATGATTGTAAACTGTATTAAAAGAGGCATGCAAGTTTGTAAGAAGAATGTTGCTTAATTGGAACCAAAACAGTGGAAAGTTAGAAATTAAAGTTTCCTTTTCATTTTTAAATATTGTACAACTCTTAATACTTAAATTGCTTCATTTGTTAGTTATATTTAAACTGTTATAAAATAAACTAGGGATGAGCAATAAATACTGACCAGCCAGTGATGCCCATGCCTCATGAATGAATTAAAAAAAACTTGTTTTACTATAACAAATCTCTAATTTGTCAGTGCAGTCATTCTTGGGAAGAAGTATCCTTTCCTCACATTTATGCCAAAATAGAAAAATTGTTGGGATCTAGTCTGGTGTCCTAATGTAATTTGGGGTCCGAGTCTGACATTCTAACAAAATTGGGGGCTTGTCCAAAATCCTAACAATACCAAATCATCATAACCGGTTATGATTTTAAATTCTTGTATTTCTTCTGGTTCTTTTATTAATGACTCCAAACCTGTGTCCTACGGTTATTGGAAACAGTATTGATTCCTTATGTTCTCATTTACTCTTATCAAAACCTGATTTCAAAGTCACAAATCAAATTTCTTCTTAAAATTCTCAGCCCTGAGAATATTTTTTTCAAGTCTCGCAATGTAGCTGACATTCTTTCATGCCTGATACCATTCAGTCAATCTCCTCTGTCCTCTGAAGACCTCAGCATCCTTCTAAAAGTGTGTTGTCTAGAATTGGATGCAGTACCACACTCATTAGGACTAACCAATGATAACATGTAAAGCAAAGTTGTTTTTTGCTGTCATGTTGTAAGGTAACATTACTCATGATTTGGGACAGGTGTGATGAGCCATGATTGCTGCTCTTAAAATAAATTACATTTATGTCGTATGCTATTACGTGTCTTAAAATGGGGGAGCACAGCAGATAGATAACATCCTGAATTATCACATGGAACTTCTGAAGTGTTGGCTCTTGGCCTCAGTGGTTGTGTTCCTACCTCTGAATCAGATGTATGGGTTCAAGTTCCATTGTAGCGCTTGAACACATTGTATGTGAGTCTTCACTTAGTCATAGTTGCATTCCTGACAATTGTGGGTTCCCATAGGAATCAATGTTGAAAACTGGAATTGGTGTCTTTGGAATTTTTGTGCCTGGAAGAAAAACTGTACATATGCGATAATATGCATTCTTAGCTGAAATAACTTGCAAAAAAAAAAGTCAATAAACAAAAAAACCCATTAAATTGAATTGAGTACATTGCATTGGGAAATGGAGAAAGAGCAGGGGAATGAGACTAATTGGATAGCTACAGTATTTCAAAGAGCTGATACATGATAGACTGAATAACTTCCTTTTGTACTGTATAATTTTATTCTGTGATTAGATGCTGAGGAGCTGTCTCTGACTCTGGTCTTCCAGCCCTTTCCCTAAACTCCACAGGAAATCTATCATATTTTCCTCTGAAAGGTTCAGAAACCTCGTCCCCTGAGTACTTTCTTTGCCAGCTCTTCCAATCTGAGAGTTAACTGCACTTAAAATAAAATCTTTTTGTAACCTTTCACTCGTGAATTGCTGCATTACATTTTCATCATGTCTCCTTTTATCCCTAACATTGCACTTAGTTGTCCTAATGATTTTTTTCCCAAGCTTTCTTCACCCTTTGAAGAGAACATTTAATCCTGTGTCGCAGGTGGCGACCCAAGCCCTTCAATCACCATCAGATGGGTTTCTGATATTCTTTTCTTGAGTTTGCATTGACTTATGTTGATAGGATTTCCGTTCATTTACTGCACACTGTGGTACTGACAGGCAACTCCAACGTACACAAATGATGTAAAAATAAAAAGTGACACAAATAGGAAACAAAAAGATTCCTAAAGAATACATGACTTTAAAACAATATGTTAAATGGAATTTTTAAGCAAGGGTCACTAATCTACTTTGACAATTCAGTCAGAGAGGGTTTGCAGTCTCTGGATAAAGGATCTTAGATTTGAAGGATAATGAAGATCATTTCATGGCCATTGTTTACCCTTGAACCAACATTGCTTGAAAACATTGCCTGGTTATTTATCTCATTGCTGTTTATGATTTGGCTGCCACACTGCCTACCTTACAACAATGACTATGTCAAAAAGTACTTAATTGGCTCTGAAACACTTGGATACGCCCAAGGTCATGTCAGATTCCCCATAAATGCAAGTCTCTGCCTGTCTTTCATGTCTATCTCGATCCCTGTGGCGGGAAGGCAAAACAAATCATTTAATGTCATCTGAAGAATAACAATACAGCTCTCCCTCTGTGCTGAATTGAATTAAGCATTAAGCTTTGGGAAATAGACTTGGAGTGATACCAGCTGGGTCACTATGATGCTATGAAAGTTGATGCTAGGTGTTGTGTAGAAGCAATCTTAGTTATGTTCTTTTCCTCTTCTGTGATAAGGTACTTCGAGTGTGTGGATTCTCTGTTCTGTTGATCGGATCGATGCCTCATCAACAAACCCTCAGCAGTACATGGGTTCGAAATGGGTTTCCAAAATGTGTGCAGCAACCCTTGGGATTGTGGGACAAGCAATTATTGTCTTGGAGTGTGTAACTTTAGTGGCGGCTGTGGAGTGGAGACTCTGTTTTGATAGTCCTGGGATCAATAGTAAGCTCCTTTAACTGTGCCTGTTATATATGCTGTTGTGGCCTAACTGTAATGACTTCAGTCAGGCCGTTGAGGTTGGCCTATTGGAATATGAACTCCCTGATTAAGGATCCAATTGATGAGCCAATCAGGGAGTCTTTGCCTTGTACTTAATCACGAGCAACAGTTCTTCTGACATCCCGGAGGTAGACCACTAACTACCAGTATTCTATGTACAACTGTTAAAGTTTGTAAGTAAAGAGAATTTGGTGAAGGGATTTCTTGCTTATTACACGAATGTAATGAGCTTTGAGGCCTGATTACTGACTCCCAGCAGACCCTGCCAAACGTTAGGTATCTTGGTGCTTTTTGTGCCTGTATCCCTACTATTTGAAACTCTACTGTGCTCAACAATTCTCCCCTTAACCCTACTCACTCAGCTCTGAGGGTTCACCAAGTATGGAGCAATAAAATGGGGTCTCAGCAGTAAAAGATTTGGGAAAGACTGGTTTGAAATGTGTGATTATTTAGTTATTGTTATTTCAGAGGAAAACAGATATCTTCGTTTTGTTCTAATTGTGTAGAATTTCATGTCTGATTGCTACTGATATTCGTAAAGCAACATCAGCAAAATCTGGTTCTGATTAGCATTGCAGCAATGGGGTCTGGACAGGTAATTAAGAAATTTCTGGGTTGGTCTCTCTCCTTCTCCAAAGCTCAGGATGCAAAGATGTAATGCAATGTTACATTTAACTGCCCAGGTCAAGATGAGTAAATTAGACTGAGGGTTAGAACTGGAATTTCTGGTTGCATCACTTAATACCAAAGCACCGCTAAGACACTGGATGATCCCCAAGTAAGTAGGTGCTTAATATGAAGAAGTAATTCTTCTACACTTAAATGACCTTGCAGCGTGGTGGTGAATAGAATGCTATTACTGGTTAGATTCCACATGCAAATTCAGAAGCGGCATTGGAATGTAAGCTAGCTCCAAATTTTCCAGTTCTATAAATCCAAAGTAAATTGGTTGTTATCTTGGAGATTTTTGCTGTAAAATTTTGGAGTTGGCTTCAAATTTTGCCTGTTAATCTATTGCTTTGCTTTGAAACATTAAAGTCCCCTTATTCTTCCCACAGACACCTGCTTATGCTGAGGCAAAGGAATTCATAGGACCCCTCCTCCAAGTCTGAGCATCAGTGTTATGTATCCTCTTGTCTCATGAGGTGTAGCTGCTCTTGACCCATACCACTCCACAGATGGTTAGGAATCCGTAGTGGCTGTGGGACAGGCTCTGAACCCACGCTGTTAGCACTGCTACCTCACAGTGCCAGGGACCTGTGCACTGGCTTGGGTCACTGTCTGTGTGTGGACATTCTGCATTGGTTTCCTCCTGGGTGCTCCGGTTTCCTCCCACAGTCTGAAAGATGTGCTGGTTAGGTGCATTGGCCATGCTCAGTTTTCCTTCACTGCACCTGAACAGGTGCCAGAATGTAGTAACTAGGGGATTTTTACAGTAACTTTGTTGCAGTGTTAATGTAAGTCTACTTGTGACACGAATACATAAACTTAAAACTAAAGCTTAAACAAAGCTTCTTACTGCCCTTGTTGGTGAAGTTGAGCAATATCTTCAGGCACACTCTATTCCTGACATTGTGGAAGGCTCTCTTTACTGTTTAGAGAGATCAATAGTTTGGGTTACAAAACCAGGTGATAGTGTTCCAGGGCTGTACCAATACCAATGGCCACAATAATCTGAATCAACTGTGGAAAATATGAATTTGTGTGCTATCAGAAGTTGTAAATGCTCAATAGTGTAATCCTCGTCCATAACCCATCTGTTCAGTGATCCATGTCAAGTATTTTTGAAATGTGACAGTGATATAGAAATGCAAATCTTTTTTTCTTCCTTTTTTTTAAATTGGCCATACAACATTGTGTTTGAGGTCAAAAGGGAAGAGTTCATCTTTATAGATCATTAACTGTGCACTGGGGCAGAATGATAAAGGTGTGTCGATTGTGTAATCAGTAGGTTCCAAGAGGCAATAGCTCCCTTACAAGCAAATATCCAGCATAATTCTCTTGATGCAAATGGTCGGCTTGAAACTCTTGACCTTGCCTGTTGTGACCTGGAAATTTGCTTGTGTAAAATGCCTGCTATAATGGTTTTTAAGGAGGATCATGCCCCTGTGCACTTTCCAAAATAGGAAACAATTGCTGTGTTACAGCTCATGTTGCCAGTGTTTCTCTCTGTCTGCTAAATAAGAAAGATTGTCCAATGTGCGTGTAATTTTGACGAACTTTTAAGAGAGAGCAGAAGGAATGCTCCTTGGGCGCTATATTGATGCTGCCTCAATGTGAAATTTCTGCTTAGAGACCAGAAACTGTCATGTTTCCCTTTGTCCGTTTGTGAACATGCAACTGGTGACTTCAGGGCCTATTGGAGGTCCGCGAAGAATGAGGCATGTGCTTTCTGCTTTGTAATGGCTGCTTTTGGGTTGCAAAAATGGAAAGTTCACTGACTTGGATGGCAGGAGTTCAACTTATTTACATTGCAGGTGCAATTGATGGTGTGAGCACATCTGCCTTTTTATATTGCCACTTTTGGAATAAGCAGCTCTCTGCATTTACAGGAACTGATCTCTGTTGATATATGTGTAAGTTGTGGCTCAATTGTACTTCTCTTAATGATGCTATTGTTGTCAAAAGTCAGAACATGGCCACCAAAGTATACTTGTGTCACAACTGAAAAATAATTGGTGGGAAATGTTTGAGACTGTACGAGCAATGTCATGTCCAGCCTGGGAACAGGCTAGAATGTGATGACTGTGTTGCCCTGTGATGACTGTGCTGTAGATTGGGCAGGAAGAGTTTACTGGGAGCTGTGTAGTTAAAGGATAATGTTCTTCTAGTGACACCATGTAATACAATTGACTTTTTAAAGAATTACATGCATGAGGGCAATCAGTTGTAATATTGTGCAAAACTGGCGAATTATGATGTGACAATGCAGCTCTTTGGTTGTCAATTGTAATTTAAATACTATTTAACATGCTGCATTTACTTTACTGATGGCTGGCCTTTGAACAGCTAATACATTACTTCACAGTGTACACCAATAATATTTTGAACCTTTTCTCCTTTTCCTTTATATCTATTCCTTCCTTTCTATCTTTCTCTCTCAGATCTTTAATCTTAGCTTTTTCAAAAATAAAAATCAGAATTCCCTCCCAGGCTTTCCACTGTTGTGATATAACATGTAAATCATAGAGTCATAGATATTGCACTGTAATCATTCTATGCTAATATGCAAGTCAAAGGGTCGTAGATGCATAACATCTTACGCTAATTATACTTGTTTCTTAACGAGCTTGCTTGTGAAGGAATCTGCACATTTGAGTAGAATCTGCTTCTCAGAAGAGGAGTTTTCAGGAAACGTGATACACTGACAGATTAAAAATAAAAACCACAAATGCTTGGAAGATGGGAGAAGTTAGACAGCATTTGAAAGACGAAGGTAAGTAGAAGTGTTAGTCTTTATTCAGGATGGAGAACACCTTTGAGAACCAGCCGAAGAGGAAGGAATTCTGGAGGGATTTAAGCAATAAATATGTGTACTCCTAGGTTTAGCTGCGCATAGTTAAACATGTGTTCACTTCCTGGGGTTGAACTGAAACTCATGCTGACACAATGTTAAATTACAACTTTGCATTCTGCAAACGTTGGTGACTGGTCATACTCTGGCCGGGGGGAGGGAAGGGTAGAATGAAGGGACATAAGAGCAGATCAGGCACAGATTTTTTTTTCCAAAAATATACTTTATTCATAAAAATCTCAATTAAAACATTGCAAGTCTACATATCAATAAGTTGCAAACGGTACAGAGTAAGACGTTTTTACAGTTGTATACAGATTAGTTATTTCATTTCAATAAGAATAGATCCATAGAAATCCCAATTAAAACGTTGCAAGTATACATGTCTGCAAATAGCAAACATTGCAGAATAAAACATTTTTACAGTTCTATACAGTTTTATCGTTTTGTAATTTCAGTACTTAAACTATATACATGCCTCAAAATTACTATGTGCCGTTGTTGCGCAGATTGGCACACAGTTACGCAGGTCGAGGGTATTCTGCAGTTCCCGGGCCCTCGGTCTGCCTCCGTTAAAAGGCCTTATAGTGTGCCCTTTCCCCATTGTGCGGCTGCCCCAAGCTTCAGCGCGTCCCTCATCACATAGTCCTGCACCTTGGAATATGCAAGTCTGCAACACTCTGTCGAGGACGATTCTTTCAATGGGAAGATCAGTAAGTTTCGGGAAGACCAAAGTGCATCCTTCACCGAGTTGATGACCTTCCAGCATCAGTTGATATTCGTCTTGGTGTGCATCCCTGGAAACAGTCCGTAGAGCACAGAGTCCTGCGTCACCAAGCTGCTTGGGACGAACTTTGACAAATACCACTGCATCTCCCTCCAGATCTTCTTTGCAAAGGCACATTCCACAAGCAGGTGTGCGACTGTCTCACCTGCGCAGCTGCTTCGAGGGCAGCATGTGGCACTGTTGAGACCTCGAGTGTGCTTAAAGGACTTGATGGGCAGTGCCCTTCTCACCACCAGCCAAGCCAGATCTTGTTTGTAAGTTCTGGTGATGAGGCGTTCTGTCAGATGACACTGACAGTCTGCTCAGGGAACCATCTGACAGGATCCGCCATCTCCTTTTCTCTCAGGGCCACAAGGACATTATGCGCTGATCACTGCTTAATTGCCATGTGGTCAAAGGTGTGTTTGCGGAAAAATTTCTCCACGAAGGACAGGTACTGCAGTACGGTCCAACTACTTGGGGCATTCTGTGACAGTGTGGCCAGACCCATCCTGCGCAACACTCGGGACAGGTAGAACCTCAAAAAGTAGTGACACTTGCTGTTAGTGGACCGAGCATCTACGCACAGCTTGATGCAGCCACACACGAAGGTGGCCATCAGGATGAGGGCAGCGCTGGGAACATTTTTCCCTCCATTCTCTGGAGATTTATGCGTTGTCTCCCACCGGACGTGATCCATCTTTGATCTCCAGATAAACTTAAAGATGGCCTGCGTCACTGCTGCAGCGCAGGATCTGGGGATAGGCCTGCTTTATCTGTGAGCAAGCACTGCATTTTTCACCCTGGTTCTTCCCAGTCATATATTCAAACCACAGCCACTACTACATCTGGCTGTTTGCTAGTTGTATTTGTCCAAATTAACTATGCCTTCTTGCAGGGAAAGCGTCTCATGTCTGCTTTGCCCCTTTGTGCGATGACTGGGCTGAGAACTTGCCCATTATTCTGTTATGCACTCAGAATATAACTGAGCCAGGCAAGAGGCATGGATTCCCTTGAATTTCTTTATATCAGTTGGAATGCTGCTTTTGGCTTCAGCATTTCTGGCGTACGGAAGGGCAAATCAGCTGGGCATGCCTTTCTGAATCTCAGTCCAGTGGATGACTATTGCAAGAAAATTGTGGATGTAAAAAAATAAGAAAAAGATTAGGCTCAGCTGTGAGGTAGCAGTGCTCAAATGTCTTGCCAAAGTCACACTCTTGCACGTGAAGAATAGTCACTTGGTGGGGGGAGGAAAATGCTTGGGCATTTATTAATGTGTGCCAACGAGGCTCAAATGCAGATGGAAAGGAGGAGAAGATAAGATTTTAAAAACAATTAGCCAGTTGGAATCTGACTAATTTCTAAAGCAAAATTACAACTGCAGAGTCAACTGTGGGACTGAAGACCAAGAAATATCTGATCTGAGGCTCGCATTCCAGCACCGCTGTGGGCAGCCAAAAACTGGCAACTTCACCCCAACAATTCTGTTACTCAGCAGTGAGAACAGGAACCACAGTTGAGTGAACTTCAAGTCACAATACAACTCTCCTCAATAGTACAGGTTTCCAAGGTTCAAATACCAGTTACGTGACATGTTAGTCCAGTGGAATAGATACTGACACACACGGAGAGGAAATGAAGTCTACCACTACTGCATTTATTCAGTATAACAGACTGTAAGCTAATACGACAGTCCACAGATGCATTTTTGCACCGATTGTCAGTTGCTTATAGACATTAAAGCTTTTCCTGCTGAGCAGAATTTTAATGTGTATTCCGTTTTTTCCATTTATATCATTGCCAATCTAAAACCAACTACAAAGCTCTGCAAAGTTTTTAATATCACAATCTTATTTAGGTTTCGAGATGACAGTTCCTCTGAGCGATTTGGAAACCACTTTTACAGTAGTGTGTAATTGTACACCATCTGCAATTGTTATTTTTGCTTACCTTAGAAATGTCTCCACTAATTTAATCTCTTGAAAACAGTGATTGATTTGGTTCTATTGAGACAACTTTTTGGTTCCATGCTGAAAGTTCCATTCTCAATTTGCGAATTTAGATTTTGCATCAAGTCACAGCTCTTGCGCTGTGCCATCTGCTGGTGCTTCAGTCTAGACACACAGGATCCACACTGTGGGATGTGACCTTAAGGAGCATGTGTTAGATTTACTAAAGCAGCCAGCCCTAAAGAACCAGTAATTGCTTTTGGGTTAAGTCCAGTTGTCAGACTTATATCTTCAAACCAGTAGTGCTAACGTGGGTCTTGCATAGTGGAAAAGGTGAATGGAATGATAAATCCATTCCCACAGATGAAGATCTTCCATTAGAGGTCCTTGAACGCTAATCAGGAACTAATTATTATTTTTCTATCTTTACCCAATAAATGTTGAAGGCATATGAAGTACCCCACAGCTGTTCATTTCTGCTCAGCACAATGGTTAACCCCATTACTTTGTCAGGAATCCTTAATTCCAGATTGAAGAATGTATTTACCAACTGACTGGGAAAGTCCAATAAGCATATTTAAATCTGGTTCTGCTAATGATGAAAAATTTCCTTCCTTGCCCCTCTCCCTGCTGAAGTTGTAGTGAGAGTTGTATTTAAAGATTTTTCTCTTTTGGAAAGCTGCATGACAATCTGTGTCTGGAACAATGATGGCCACTATTTGTTGCTGAGAAATTTGGATGTGGCAGTAATGAGATCTGCTTCGTGCCCTTGGAGCTGTGTTTTCTCATAGCGCTTTTTTTCATAAAACTTGGAAGTTTCCAGATGGCATCCAGCAACATTGCGAATGACGCTGTTCCTTTCAGTGTCTTTTGTAGCCTGTTTGTGGAGATAGGAACTGTGGCTGTGTCTGTCATTAGGTAGCTGAAACACTGAAGATTAGTTTAAAAAATCTGATATGTGCTGGATTTCAAGCCTTCTGTTGTCAAATGTTTACATTGTTAAACCTGTGGGAAATGATCTCATTTTAAATACAGATTCTCAGAACAACTGTTAAACCCACTTTCAATTAATTTTATAAGATAGCTCAAATTAATTTGGGCATTACAGCAAACTAGCATGCATGTGACTCAGTCAGACAGTCATTCTTCTGATATCTTTGATTTACATTGTGCATTTCTGGACATGTAGCCTCATGTATTGGGTTAACATGATTTTATTTTAGGCAAGTTTGTGTTTGTTTCTGAAGTTTGCATGCATGGTGGATAAAGGTACAGCAACTGCAGTTTTGAAAATAATCCTGGATTTTCTCGTTAATTGAAATTGGTTTTGATGTTTCCGTAAACAGAAAATATATTTGAAGTCTGATTTGCATGAAAGATAAAACAATGATGGCATTAGAACACAAACTAATTCCAGTTACTTGTAATTTGTTTTTAATTGTTTAGCATTCAAAGTACTCTGCTTCCTTAATGGTCCTTCTCGTTGCTGCAGTTTGAGTGCCCTCATCTGGTGCCCTATTCGCGTGGTTATTCTAGTATGCCAACCTAGGTGGTGAGTGTCGGCATGTATTTCCTGACTCTCCCTTAATCCAACGCCTCATCCAATATTTTGATTTAACACAGGTCAAAAACCTCCCCAGCAAATATTATTTTTTGCCCAAAAGTGCCAAGGTAACTGATATCGTTTCTCCTCTTCCACAGTTGAAATTAACTAAGTCAGCACTGGTGAAGAATTAAACCTAGAATTTTGAACTTTGCAGTCTATTTGGTTCAGTCCGTGCTATATAATGCATTGATTCGTTGCCTACTTTTGAAGTTGGCTTCAAAGCTTTCCCAGGGTCTACAGAAAGGGTAATGTCTTCGACAAATGAAATTCTGAAGGAAAATTACAATGAGCAAAAATTAAATCTGACATCTGTCAATAATGTCAGAAGCTAATCCTTGCCTTTGAAGTACAAGAATTTATTTCAAACTAGGTAATGTTAATCAAGCTTTCTGTCGTTGTAGCCTCTTGGAAAGTTAAATATTTAATGTACGATGGCAGATACAGAAAATAGATCAATAATACAAATATTCACACACAAACACTTAGAAGCAAAGCTCAAAGAGCATGAACTTTATTCCACCTCTTCTTCACCTTGCCATCTCCCCAAAACACATTAAGGAATAGAGGTAAGTGTCATCATTAGATAGGAAATTAAAGGACATTGTTTGGAAGTCCCAGAATGCATCTCTGTTTACTGACTACTGGTCATTGCCTTAAAGTCATTCATGGCCATTCCTATATCCTACATATTTAACATTTTTCTTTACATTGTCTTGCTCACTGGCAACCCTGATCAGTTTGGTGATTTTAGCTGCTGGGCTCTCTTTACTGTTGTGCCAACTAATATTCTTCTGAGTTGCCCCTATGAGGATACTTTCATAGACAGCCACCATTGTCCAAGTGATCTGTTCTCCTATGGATCTGGGCATTGTACCAGCAGCACAGTCCACTGAAGCTGGCATTTATATTGCCTCACTCTTGGATGATTTTTTTCAAAGCCCTTTACACACCAGAGAGGCCAAGGCTGATGGAAAAGTTCTTAGCAGGAAAGTAAAAACATGGCTGTGAGCAGGTCTTTCTCTCAGTTTTTGAATGAAGCTCTGGAGAGTCAGCAAAGTCAAATATTTTTATGAGAATTCCAAAGTGCTGGGATTGCATGCTTCCGTTTGTTCCTCAACAGATACTCCTGTTTCCCAGCAGCATTCCTGTAGGAGGTAAACCCAACATAACTCTACCTATGTACAAAATTGAAGGCCAAAAAGAGACCAGCTGCTCCATCAAGTCTGTTCCACAAGGAGCATCATAGCTAAACATTTCCCCCAGTGCTCATAACCATGGGATCTGCTGGAACAAACAAAAAAAAAATGCACGAGATATTCTCGGGAACCATTAAGGATGAAAATATTCTGCAATATCCATCCCCTTGTTCCTGGAAGGCAGTCAAGGAGATCACATCCCTGTGATGCTGTTTCAGGCAAGATCAGTAAACCAAAGCTAGAAGCCCATCTTGGTCAGCGGCACAATGTGGAGTGTGTCAATAGGCCCCCTCTTTAAACACACAAAGCAATATTAACTTAATTGACTTCAATCTGGAATCTGATCTAGGATGTTTACTTGTGCCAAGCAGCAATAATCAGTTGAGCCATTTCTGCAATTGGGACCTCACCGCACTCTTCTTTTAAATGAAGCTGCATTCCAGCAAGCTTATTTTTGGCAAATAAAAGGTTAATTTAGAAAAAAGACCTCATTTCATCCTCTATGACTAAGCTGTTGGCCATCTTTCCTCATATCTGCTTATGTGCCTTGGTATCAAATTTTGATAATTCCTCTGGGAAATGCCTTGAGAGGTTTTACTTTGTTAAAGATGTGTAATTACAAGTTGTTAGAAATGTCAAAAGCTGAGAGCAACTGAGGCAGCTGGTTATGAATTTTGAAGCAATGATTGACAATTTGCACGTTGGATCTAGTTCACAATTCATGCAAATTTCATCATCTGGGTCAGCAAATGCACTATATAGGTACAGTGCTGTAGTGTGATCACCTGATTTCTGTGATAGGTTTGTTCATTGGGACAGGCATTCCTATCAAGCAGTTGATGCCTTGTAAAGTGAATAGTTGTACAAAGTTACTGCTTGAGGCAAGATTCACTGAGTCTTGTTTTGCTGTTTACTGTGAATTTGAACAGCATTTCAATGCTATGAATGTTGACACCAGTCCCCTTCCGTGTTCATGAGTTGAGTGAGGGAATATTTACAGTAGAGAGCTGGGAAGGCTGGGTTGTTGAGTATGTCCAAGGTGGAGATAGATTTTTAATCAGTAAAGGAATCAAGGGATGTGGTGGTAAGGCAGGAAGTGAAGTTGAAAATTATCATTTCAGATCAGTTGTGATCTCATTTTATGGTGAAGCAGACTCAATGGGCCAAATGTTCTACTTCTATCCCTATGTCCTGTGGTCATATGCTACTATGAAAATACGATTCATTGAATAGGGTAGGCATAGAGAAGATGCTTCTTGTGGGCAGACTAGATTTAAGGATGATAAAAATAAGATAATCCATAGTAAGTCCAACAGGGAATTCAGGAAATTCTTTTTACCCAGATAGTGGTTAAAATGTGCAACTTGCTACTTCAGGAAGCAGTTGAGGTGCATTCTATATATGAATTCGGGGAAAGTATTTGAGGATAGAAACAGTAGGATATGTTGATGGGGTCAGGCTCATGTGGAGTATCAACACTGGCTGAGGCCGAATGGTCTGTTTTTATACTGTAAATCCATTATATACATTGTAATTGCACTGTCTCCTTAGTTCAGCTTAATCTTTCCGGGACCTGAAAACTACTTTATTCGATAGTTTCCCTCTACTACAATGCCCAGACTTAGAAAACACAAATTGAGTGCTGCTTAATCAATATTGCATGACTGTTTCGTGTTTTTACACTTGCCAATGGTAATATCTTGTATTGTAGGTATGGCCATCCATCTCAGGATTATCAATAAAAAGGAACGATGTTGTTTCGAAAATACAGCTCTTTCATAAAATAATTGGAAACAACTGATCAGCAAGAGATAAGGTGGCGTGTAGCAACCAAATTGTAGAAGGTAATCATTTTGGAACAACCAATGAATTCTGGAATTATGTGCAAAGACTCATATCAATTACTTCAGTAAATTTTCAGAGGACTAGCTCCCATTGTCTTTTTCAGTTTTTTTTTATTGGCATCATGTCTCTAACTTGTCACCACATCCAATTTTGTATGGTGACATTCTATTGACTTCACTATTATTTTAAAATTGATATTGTTGCATTCTCACTCTTTTCTGCAGTATTTCTCATATTGGTGACTGATTGCAGCACTGGCAGACGAGAGCTTGGATTAAATGAGCATATTTCGTGCTTCACCTTGTTTTTTTCTCTTTCCATATAAATCTGTGATTAACATCTTGCATCCGTGTGGGCTTACTGTTAATGCTTTCCATTTGGTAACCCCAAGTCCATTTTATAATGGAAACTGTACAAATATCTCGCTATTCCCTCCCCTGCTGGCTGGAGCATATAATTACAGCGTGACAAATTTATATAGGCCCCCTCTATTATAAATATAAATCTAAAAATTTATAATGGAAATACACACAAAAAAGTAAGGACAGATTGTAACTTTGAAATTGAGACTGATTCAAATCTATAAGGCTTTATCTTAATCTCTGTTTCACTTGCAGACATTTGGTATTAACCTCCATGTACGAAAACACAAGCTGCTAATAAATGCATCTAACTTCATCTATTTGATTTATTAAAAACTTACAACTTTCAGTCCAGTTGTGTGAAAATATGATTTCTAATTTTGCTGAACATATTGCGGCGTAGTGATGCAGTGGTTAGCACTGCTGCCTCACAGTGCTAAAGAGCTGGGTTCAATTCTATCCTTGTGGAATTTGCACGCTCTCCCATGCCTACCCTACTCTGGTTTCCTCCCACACTACAAGGTTGTGCGAGTTGGATTGATTGGCCATGCTAAATTGCCTCTTAGTGTAGGGTAAATATATGGGTTACGGGGATAAGACCTAGGTGAGACTTTTGTCAGTGCAAGCTCTGTGGACCGAATGGCATCCTGCACTGTAGGGATTGTAATTGGTTTGAATGATTGCACATACAAACACATGAATTTAGGAGAGGAAGCGTATGTATGAGTGTATAACTTAATCAGTGTCTCTGGATATGAATGGCTGTATTTCTCTCATTTCTTCTACATGATGCCATGCTAGATGACCTGTTAAATTGCTGGACAGAGAAGTGCTTCAAATAAGAATTGGTTCTTTTTTTTTTGAATTTTTGCAATATGATCTTGCATCAAAATTAGGTGCCCTTTCTCAAATTTCAATAAAGCATAATAGGGTCAAATTTTCATCGAGTCCATATGAACTGTGAAAATTATCAAGTTTTATCTTAGGATATGGTTGAGTCCACAATAATGTCATTTTAAACTCTGTAATATCAAAATCAATCTGCATTTATACAACTTCCCTCAAACTTCAAACGTCTTGTGCAACGAGGAAGAACAAGATAGAAATGACATGAGGGAAATTAATAGCTTGGATCATGAGCTGAAGGCATGGTTGGAACGATTTCTGAAAGCAGGAGAGGTCGTATGGAAAGATGGGGTCATCTCATTACACAATGAGTGGTCATTGGTAGAAATGAGGAGTGGTACTGTCTGATCACAAGTTTCAAACCAGGAAATCACAAAGGTAGGCTGAGGTGAGACCACACAAAAACTTGATCCAGTGGGGAAAGGAGAGCTGGAGCACTTTGGAGAGGGAAGTGAGAGATTCCAGGCCCAATTTTCAGAAAAGTTGGAGCTTCTCTCTCATTATGGACAGTTGATACCAGGAGACCAAGTAGAAGAGCAGTGAGTAAAGTCAAGTATTTTGCAAATTCTGTAAATATTTTCTTTATGAAAGTGAGCTGGACTAATTGATGTTTTGTGTGGGGTGATATTTTTGCATTGCAAGAAAATTGAAATACTTTGAGATGTCCTGAGGCCATAAATGCAAGCCTTTCTCCCCTTTGCGCTCACTCTGTTTTCCCCATCACGCAATAGCTGAAGGGTCACAAACCAGAGGGTACAAATTTAATGTGATTGGCAAAGGAACCAGAGGCAACATGCGGAAAAAATCTTGGTTATGCAAGAGATGGTTTGGATTTGGAATGCACTGTGAGAGTGTCATGGAAGCGGCTTTCAAAAGAGCCTTGTTAAATATTTGAAGTAAGAATTAAATGGAGATGGGAAAAATACAAGGGAATAAGACTAACTGAATTGCTCTTTGAGAGAACTGGCACAGACTCAATGGGATAAATGGATTAATTCAGTGTGTACTTTTCTCCCCTTATTTCTTGAAAGAAATAAAAATTTGCAATAGTTTTATAAATTGCACTGAGTTCAGTTATATATTATGAATCCATTAAATGATTGAATGCATAAGCATGTACTTTAGGTTGTCATTTTATATTTAGACATATAATCGTTCGCATTTAATAAGAGTGAAAATTCTCATACTTTCTTTATGGGGTTAGTGTACATCCTGATTTTGCTACATGGTGTCCATGGAAAGAGTATCTCACGAGATGCTTATCAGTTGTTTTGATTTAATGTGCTGTCTGCTGTAGCTCAAAAGGAGGGAGGAGATGAAAGAGCAGAGTTGAAGTTGTTGTGTTAAGAAATTGCATCATGTGTTGTAGCAGCAGAAACGTTACACCTATAGCCTTAATGGAAAAGTTAGAGGAACTCTGGGTGCAGGCTTCAGAATGTGCCAAGTGTGGAAGTAATGTTGAACTTAGTGGGAATGTTGTGTAGAGTTCTGGGCATCCCAGTGTATGAGGAATGAGGTGGAGTAAAGACAAAATTTGAGAAGGTGAAGGATGAGGATAGTGATCATCATGATTAAGTGCTGGGTTGTTCTCACTTATTGACGAAACAGTAACCAACACATAATTTCAAATTCACAAACTTTTAAAAGAATAATGAAAATAAATTTGCTTTGGGGTGGTTTGAAATACTTTGCAAATACTAGAGCAACATCAATAAATTATTTTAAATGGACTTGCATTGCAGCTTAGTAAAGAATAAGTAGAAATGAAGGAAGGGAGCAGAAAAATCTGATAACTCTGGGTGTTTTGTGCAGTTTTATACTATGACAGGCTTAATGGGCAAAATGGTATCTATATTTTCAGTGTTTTGTGCCAGCTTGTCATTATTGCTTATAGTTGTTGGGATTTAATAATCTTTTGGAGTAATTCTGATTACCAGCCTTCTCTTTCCTGAATTCTTGTAACATTGCTGCTTTGCAATAGTTGTGATGTTAGTCTGTACCCTTCTTGGTCCCTTTATAAATTTAGTTATGGTTTTGGTATGCTTCACTACTTCAGTGCTAGTTTCAACAAAGTGATATTATTGCAACCTCCCACAACTGCACTTCACTGTTCCACCTGCCAAGTTTTATGCTTGACTTTGGGCAGAAGTGAAGGCAGGAATTTGGTGGCCATTAAAACCATCAGAAACTTACTGGGAGATGATTTATATCACTTGCTGTGCATGGGGCATGGTGATTTATTTAGATCACTAATTGCAGCTAATAGCCAAATAATATTTTATAATTAGTTCCAACTTTGGAACATAAATTCATATCTTTAAACAAGCATCACGAATTTAGAGTGAGACTTGTTTTTGTTTTGCTGTACCTCAGGTTTTTCTTCAAAAAGAGGTGCAAAGTTAATGTTCTTACGGTACAAAAGGAGGCCATTTGGCCCATTAAAACCCAATGGCCTCCAATGTTGAATTCTGGCCGTAGTGATTTACTATTCCCAAAAAATGACTTAAGCTTAGATGTATGTGTTTTGAAGGCCAGTGCCGCCTTTATGGCCTTGGCTCTTCCGTGGGGTATAATCCTTCTGCATCTACACGGTAGCCCAGTTAGGTTACCTCAGTGGCTTGAAAAGTACATTTCTCCTGCCTTGAAGCTAACTCCAACCTTTTCAAATCTCTTCAGCCCCTCCTCTTAAGTTTGTTAGATGCTCACCTTCCGTTGATTCCATTATGAGAGCATCAAGGTACACCATAACTTGTGGCAGCCATTGCAGCAGACTCTCCATTGTCCTCTGGAAAATTACATATGCTGAAGATGCACCAAAATCCAGGCGTATGTATTGGAAAACCCTTTGTGTGACAACGTCAGAAAGCATTGTGCAATTTGAGTTGATGATGTGGTGATTCATAACCTGCTTTGTATCACATTGACCTCCATCCAGCTTTGCATACAGATCTTCAATCTTTGGAATTGGGTATTTATCAAACTTGGCAGCCTGATTAATTTGATTTGATTTTCTATTGTCACTTATTATTTTAGAGTGAAAAGTACTGTTTCTTGCATGCTATACAGGCAAAGTATACTGTCCTTAAAGAAGGAAAGGTGAGAGTGCAGAATGTAGTCATAGAAACCCTACAGTGCGGAAGGAGGCTATTTGGCCATCAAGTCTGCACTGACAACAATCCCACCCAGGCTTTAGCCCCACAACCCCAAACATTTATCCCACTAATTTCGCTAACCCACACATCCCAGGACACTATGGGCAATTTAGCATGGCCAATCAGTCTAACCCATGCATCTTTGGTCTGTGCGAGGAAACCGGAGAACCCACAGAAAACCCATGCAGACATGGGGAGAATGTGCAAACTCCACACAGCAACCCAAACTGGGAATTGAACCCAGATCTCTGGAGCTGAGAGGTAGCAGTGCTAACAATGGTGCCACAATGCTGCCCCTTACAGTCATAGCTAGGGTGTAGAGAAAGATCAACTTAATGTGAGCTAGGTTATTCGAAAGTCTGATGACAGCAGCAAAGAAGCTGTTCTTGAGTCGGTTGGTACGTGACCTCAGACTTTTATATCCTTTTGATGAAAGAGAGTATGTTCAGATTGTTTGAGGTCCTTAATTATGCTGGCTGCTTTTCTGAGGCAGTGGGAAGTGTACATAGAATCAATGGATTAGATGCCATTTGTGTGATGGACTGGGCTTCATTCACGATCCTTTGTCGTGTCTTGTGGTCTTGGACAGAGCAGGAGCCATACTAAGCTGTGATACAAGCAATACGAATGCTTTCTATGCTGCATGGAGGGACCAGGACAGGATGTTACTGATCTGGACACCTAAAAGCTTAATGCTCTTGACTTTATTCCTATTGATGTAGACAGGGGCACGTTCTCCACTATGCTTTCTAAAGTCGATAACTATCTTGTGGGTTTTGTTGACATTGAGGGAGAGATTGTCGTCGCACCAGTTCACCAGATTCTCTGTCTCGTTCCTGTACTCTGTCTCTGATACCATCAGCAAACTTGAAAATCAAGTGGGGAATTTGGCCATGTGGTCACACGGTGGATTAAGGAGCATAGAAGGGGCTAAGGACACAGCCTTGTGGGGGCACTAGTGTTGAGAATGATGATGGAGGAGGTGTTGTTGCCTATTCTTACTGATTGCAGTCTGTGGGTTAGGAAGGTTAGATCTACTCGCAGAGAGGAGCTGAGCCCAAGGCCATGGGATAACTATTAACTTGTAATCACAAATGCAAAAGGTCTTATTCAGTTTCAATGCAGGAACTCTGGGTGCTGCCCATTCCGAGAACTGAACTGGCTGCAAAATGCTCAATTCTTTCAATCGCTTTGATTCAGTGTTTACTTTCTCTCGTCAAGCAATATGGTACAGATCTCTCCCTAAAAAAACTGAGGGATCACCTCTAGGTCCACGTAGATGTTTGCCTGCATGCCTTTTATTTTGCTTAATTTATTCTTGAAGATGCTCTTGCATTTCTTCTTCATTCCATAAGCGCACTGAATGATTTGGATTTGGGTGCACTTAGGCTGTGAGACTGTGAATCAGATTATAAGTTTATGTCCCACACTCGTTCGGGAGAGTTGCCTTGTGCTTTGCCTCCTTCTCGACTTGTCATAATCTTATACACCTCTTGTCAAATCTCCTCTGTGTTCTTTGCTCCAAGGTGAACAACCCCACCTTCAAACTATCTTTATAACTAAAATCCCTAGAATCAGGCTTTAATACTAACTGCTGCCGCTGAGCGGAAAGAGATTAGAATCAGTTGTGCATGCACATTTTGCTTGCACTGTGTGGTGTTATGGCAAAGCTTAATTCCTGTATAGTCCAACGAGTAAATTTGATAGTTTATGGGCCTCTTAATCAATGAGTTATTGCCTCGAGTCTCATGCTAGATGGTCTTTTTCCCCTGGTGAGTAAAGGCCCTTGCACAAGTACAAGAATTGTAAGTAGTTAATAGAGGCCTTCAAGGGACGCCCAACTACTGATGAATATATTAATTTGTAAAAAAAAACATAAACATAAATAATGCAAGAGGGAATAAGACCATGTTTTGTTGCTTCTCAAAGTCTTTTTGATAGCATCTGCAAAAACTCCTATTTAAACAAAAAAGTGTCCTGATGAGAATCTGAGTATTTTAGTAATAATGAATGGCAAGTGAACAGAACATTTTGGAGAACAGTCAATCCTAACATGATTCTGTTTCCTTCATAATAGGTTTCAGTTTACATCTTAAATTTATGATGTCTGTCTAGTTGCAAATAATAAAATGAGTAATAAGACACCAGCTGCATTTAAAAGCATCTCTCACTCACTGCGACTAACACTACCTCTACACATGTATTGGAAGTACCACTGCCCAGTGTTGTGGCACAAATAAATGCAGTCTTCCTGAACTGTGGTCACCCGAATAGAGTACAACGTTTTAGTTTTGGCTTGATCAGACGTGTATTAAAGGCTCAGTATAATTTTCCTGCTTTTATCTCAATGGAGCCCAGGATTCCCATGTACTTTGCTAACTATTTAACTTCATGTTTTCTACAGCACTTAATGATCTCACTTGGAGAATCAAACTTCTTGTCCTGGATTGGTCTGATGCTGATGACTTTGGCATTGACACCACACTGTTCTATCATAGCTGGAGGCTCTGTGATGGGAAGGGATGTTGGTTGCTGCTTAATGGTTCAAAATACTTTCCTGGAGTCATCGTTTGATGGTAAAATGAACATGTAAAACTAGAAACTCTGAGGAAGAGGCAGGAATTTGAAGCAGGAGCTTGAATATTTAACTGCAAACCTGGTGGTCTGCAGGACACAGTGCGAAGTCTCACAACACCAGGTTAAAGTCCAACAGGTTTATTTGATAGTAAATGATACAAGCTTTCGGAACACTGTACCTTTAAGACTTGCACTGCAGATTAGGCTGTAAAGACTTGCATTTTAATCAATATTCTGTAAACTGTGTGTACCTTTATATGCCCTGTTTCTGATCAGAACTTCTCACTCACCTGATGAAACAACAGTGTTCTGAAAGTTTGTGGCATTTATTATCAAATAAACCTGTTGGACTTTATCCTGGTGTTGCGAGACATCTTACTGTGTTTACGCTTGTCCAGTGCTGGCATCTCCACATTATGTCTGCAGGATATGCAACTACTTGCTGTGAAACGGATGACTCATTTTATGCCCTCCCCTTTAAGTCTTATTGTGTGAAGTTTGAGTTTTGGGAAAAAAGTCCTAAAATGTTTGGGACTGTCTCCGGGACCAAGTGCTTTTTCAAGTTTTGATTTCTAGATGTATTTATAGTGCTTTGTTCAGTTCTGGTCTCTATTTTACACAAATATAAAAGCATTGGAGAAGTGTGAAAAGGTTTTTGCAAGAATTATACCAGAAATTGAGATGTAATAATGATTGGGAAAGACTGAACAAGGTGTGGCTCTTATCTCTAGAAAAGAAAGAGCTTACAGGTTATTTAAAATTGTGCTAGGAGAAACATAATGAACATGTTTCCATTTGTGGGGGAAACTAAAATTAAGGCCGTAAATGTAAGATCGTTATTAATAAATCTAATGAGGAATTTGAAAGTAACTTCTTTATCCAAAAAGTGATGTACAGAACTGATTAGTGTTATAGCCGTGAAGGGGTAGGTAATGATTCCCCAATCCTGCCTCTCCAAGTCTGACCTTAACAGATTATCTTTTGAATTGAGGATGAAGGAAATTTCTTAATACCTGTATCTAACTGATTGCAAAGAAACTAGTCTGATAGGCTTTCTGGAGTTTAAAACAAAAAGGGTTTGTTCTTATTGAGTTAAAAGCCACACAAGTGAAGATAGCAAAATATTTAAAAGGCCAACCCAAGTTTCTTGAACGTTTGTGACCTGCATATGCACACACATGCAAAATTTACACTTTCTACTGCAGTACTGTAAGTATCTACTTTCTTAGCTAAATTAAAGTTTGCAACCTTGGTTGGTCATTGTGGCCATGCCAGAAACGTTTCCAAGTTCCTTTAGATTCCAGGAGTTGAGTTGAAGCCCATGTAACTGAATTTGCTGGAGACAGTTTATTATTACTCTGTAATCTGTCTCTTCCTGAAGTTGGAGCTTTGCACCTGAGGTTCCTTTCAATAGAACAGTCATCGTCTCTGTGCTGGATTTTTTTTCAGTTGTCGGAGATTGGTTATAAATTAGAGGAGGAGGTTCAACCATCTTCAGCTGCTTCATCAATGACCGTCCTTCCATCATAAGGTCAGAACTGGGGATATTCGCTGGTGATTGAACAATGTTCACCATTTGCAACTCAGATACTGAAGTAGTCCATGTCCAAATGCAGTCTGACCGGGATAATATCCTCAGGCTTGGGTTGACAATTGGCAAATAACATTCACGCTACTCAAGTGCTGGTCAATGACTATTTCCAATAAGAGAGAATCTGACCATTGTCCCTTGACAGTCGATGGCATTGCAATCACTGAATACTCCACTATCAACTTCGTGATGGGTTACTATTGACCAGAAACTCAACTGGACTGGCCATATAAAAACTGTTGTTATAACAGCAGGTCAGAGGGTTGAAATCCTGTGGCAAGTAACTCACCTCCTTACTCCAAATCTGTCCACCATCTACGAAGCACAAGTCAGGGGTGTGATGGAATACTTTTCTCTTATGTGGATGAGATACACAAACACTCAAGCTTGGCATCATCCAGGACAAAACAGCCAGCTTGATTGGTTTCCCACCCACACGGATTCACATCCGTTAGGACTGACAATTACAGAAGTGGTATAGTATCTATAGGTACATGACAGGAACTCCTTGAATAGCACTTTCCAACCCCATGACTGCTACCATCTAGAAGCACAAGACAGCAAACACACAAAAAAAAAAACCATCACCTGAAAGATTCCCCCCAAGTTGTTCACCATCTAGACTTGGAAATATATCGATGTTCCTTCACTGTTGCTGGGTCAAAATACTGAAACACCCTCCCAAACAAGATTGTGGGTGTGCCTACACCATATGGACTGCAGTGATTCAAGAAGGCAGCTCACTACCATCTTCTCGAGGACAGTTAGAGATAGGCAATAAATGTTGGACTCGCCAATGATGCATTCCTGCAGAGAAAATAATAAAAATAGTATAATACTATCTCATTGGCAGCTTTTTCCAACTATTTGCTGCTTTTTCCTTTAGCAGCTTGTATTAAAGAGAATGCAAAATGGTTTCTTCAATACATGATATCTCCATAATGATTTCAAAGGGACTTGAACCAATGATTGCTTTTGCTTCATGGCTGGGCTGGTGTAGATTCTGTTATGTCTCAGCCATTAGCTTCCTTACTAAATGAGACATCATCTTGAAGAGATAGGAAGACTTTGCTCAAGCAATAGTTACGTGAAGAAGATTTTGTAGTAGTCTTTTCGAGAGAGATTTTTAAGTAGTCTTACTGTAATGCAAGTGTCACGTCCAATCTTTTTTGGTAAACTGCTTTGAAATGGCTTCTGATGTCCCTTCGAGTATGAAATTCCAGAAAAGCACATTGTGGCATGTCTGAATTGCAATTCACAACGTAACTTTGCAGAAGCTAGTTAGCCTGCAATACCAGACGTCAGGTGACATGTGGCGGCCGTCTCACAGTGCATTTTCTTGTCTTTAAAAAGTTCCTATTAAACAATTCAGTAATATTTGGTCAGCTGGTAAAATTATAGGTTAGTATCGCTCATCCCCAAATCACGTACAAGGAGTAGTTTTGGCACAAAAGCTCAAACATTTAAATGCTAAATAGATAAACATACAAGGGAAAAAGGAATAGAATGTATAGGTATGGTTGGATGAACTGGGATAGGAGGAGTAGAAAAGCCTGTTGCAGTGTTATATTTTTAATGTGATAATTTGAGATGTTGTTTGTCCACTGGGTGCTGACTCAGCTTCAACTACTTTGTTTTGCATAATCAGTTGTTGCTATCAAAGCCAAAACCTGATCTTGCCTGTACAGTTCAAGGTTGATTGAGAGGCCCAGGGATAATCTGTGCGCAGTCTCAAACAGACAACCTTTTATTTGTTTTTCAATTCCTGAAAAATTGAGCAGGACAGAATTTTGGCAGAGAACAAGCAGCTCGTTTTGCATATAGTGCCTCAGATATGGGCTGATCTTCGTTACTTCATCCAAGGTGGAAAGACAGAAACGGTCACAATTGCTGAATTCGTACCTGTTTTGAACTATATGTGACATAGTGCTGATGACAGCGTTGTCCTTGCCCTTTGCAGTAATACACACCTCTCAAGTAGTTTTCTGAGGCAAAAAACAGAATATCTTTGGGGGCAGTGGCACCGAACCTTGGTGTGAATTTCCAGCCTCAGCACAAGACCTAATTGAAATGCTCTCATGCTGAGTGCCTTACCTAACCTTGGAACCTTTCTGCAATTCAAGACTGGCATCTTAGACCAGTCATGAAGGGACTTCATTTGTGGGAAAGATCACTGTTCAGATCCTCCTGCTCAGGTGTATGTAAAATATCCCACGTCATACGCAATCAAGAGCAAAGAGGAATTTATTGGCCAGCATTTCTCCTTCAATCAGAAGCCACCAAAAATACGTAATTGTTTTCTGATTGTGGATCTTTAGTTTGTGAAAATTAGCTGCTATTTTTCCCAAAATCTCAATGATTAGATTTCCAATCCTTTGGTGGGTCTTGAAACCAAGCAATTGGCTATTCTGCAGATGGAAGTAGAGACTCCCTTGGCACTGTTTCCAAGAAGAGCAGCAATTTCCTGGCCAATATTTGTCCCTCAATCAACATCACTGATCCTGTCATCATAACCTTGTTGTCTGTGGGAGTTTCCTCTACACAAACTTCCCTTTGAGTTTGCAGCATTGAAATGGTGATCACACTTCAAAAATACCATTGACTGAACTCTTTTGGATATACTGAATTATGAAAGATGCTGTAGAAATGTACGCTTGTTTTTTTAATTTTACATTCTTCTATACGTGTATATCTCAGTAAGGCACCACATGATACATTGACTCCCTGAAATGTCTGGCTTTGTGATGAGGGTAAATGCCATCCGCTCAATGTTTCCTGTTGCTGATCTGTGGAGACTTTCCCTCAACATCAGGGCCTTGTTCATAGTTTAATCATAGAAACCCTACAGAGCAGAAGGAGGCCATTCAGCCCATCAAGCCTGCACCGACGACAATCCCACCCTATCCCCGCAACCCCACACAATCTACACATTCCAAACAGTAAGGGGAATTTAGCATGGCAATTAACCTAACCCACACATCTTTTGGAGTGAGGAAAAAATTGGAGCACTCAGAGGAAATCCACGCAGAGACAGTGAGATATATGTAAACTCCATATGGACAGTGAGCCAAGCCAGGAATCAAACCCAGGACTTTGGAGCTGTAGGGCAGCAGGACGAACCACCGTGCCGCCCTGTGAGAATCTGGAAGGCTGCATCCAAGCGCTTGCTACTCAGTTGCCACTGTAGCTTTGATTCCTGCCCCTGCCATATAAAAGGAGACTATCCAAACCCTGTGTCGCAGCACATTGTAGGATTGATTGAATAAAACAATGAAGGAATAAATTATAAACTACAGCCTTTCACTTCCTAAAGCTAAGACACCTTGAGCTACTTAACTCTGGGTGTGCGTCTGCACATTGTCTTTAATTTTTACTAGCTGTGTGACATTTTCAGCCGCTTGACAATCTGTTATTGAAATGTCTTTCCGCCTCCGCACTGAACTCTCCAACTCATCATGTGACTGTCTCTGTGTCATCCGCAAACAGCAGGTTTCAGCCATCATTCGTCCCCATTCATTAATGGAAAATTTCTGCCTTTCACACAAGGCATGGAACAAACAAGCTGCACAATAGAATCTGATGAATTACTGAACAATGGGCAGTTAGTGATCTGTGGTTACTTAATACAGGAAGTATTAATGTGAGTGAACGGGTCAAAGAGCAGCAGTTTTACAGAACAATTTAAAGGAGGAGAGCTGGAGGGGCAAAGAGGTTTGGGGAAGGAATTCCAAAGTTTGGGACTGAAATAGCTGAAGGCATATCCAGCAATGGTGGAGCCAATGTGTGGGGTTGTGGGGCAACACAGTGACATGGTGATTAGTGCTGCTGCTTCATAGGCCAGAGACCCTGGTTCAATTCTGGCCCCAGGTCACTGTCTGCGTGGAGTTTGCACATTCTCCCCATGTCTGCAGGGATTTCCTCTGGGTGCTCTGTTTCCTCCCACAGTCCAAAGGTGTATGGGTTAGGTTGATTGGCCATGCTTAATTCTCGCTACTGTCAGGGGCAATAGTGGGGTAATCATAAAGGCTTTTGGGAGTGACGCCTGGGTGGAATTGTGGTCAGTATAGACTCGATGGGCCAAATGGCCTCCTTCTACACTGTAGGGATTCTATGATTCAATGAGGTCAGTTGGAAAAGTGCAGAGATCTTAAAGGACTGGGTGAGGCCACGATGGGTTTGTTCGTCAGGATGTAAACTTTAAATTTGAGGTGCCAGAAGCTGGTGATATTAAGGGTGATGTGTGGAATGAAAAGACGGGATAAAAATTGGAATAAGGGCAAGTAGAAGGCTAGGGGAGGGAGTAGATAAGTTTAATTATCTCTTTCCTGGCTTGGGTATCTGTATTGCCTTGGACTTCCTGCTTCTCAGATTGTCTGCTTGAACTCTTGGGTCTGGCTTTCTTCTACCTCCTTGTCTATACTGTGCTGAGTTAGATCCTGGTGCTGCCCCGATAGGCTGCAACTTTTTGGTTCATTTTTCAATCTAACCACTGCTACAAATCCTCTTATGAGGGATGCTGCTGAAGATAATTGCATCAAATTGCTCAAAATGAAGTTTATGTTGACTGGAGCATTTGTGGCAAGTTTTAGAAAAGTGATAAAAACATTCGAAGTGAGAAACTTTCAAAAGTGTGTTAACCAGGGTTCAGGGTAAGCCCATTCCTTTTAGAGTGAAGGACAAGGCTGGTGGAAGTGGGGAACCCTGGATTACTCGGGATATTGAGGCCCTGGTCAAGAAGGAGGAAGATGCACATGACATGCATAGGCAGCTGGAATCAAGTGAATCCCATGAAGAGAGTAGAGGGTGTAGGAGTAAAGAGAGAAATCAGGAGGGCAAAAAGAAGACACAAGATTGCTTTGGCAGATAAGGCAAAGGAGAATCCAAAGAGCTTCTACAAATACATAAAGGCCAATTTATTAGGGAAAGAGTAGAGCCTCTAAAGGATCTACAAGATCATCTGTGTGCGGATCCACCAGAGATGGGTGAGATCCTAAATCAATATTTCTCATCAATATTTACTGTTGAGGAAAGCATAGATGTTAGGGGACATAAATAGTGGTGTCTTGGGGAGTGTACATATTACTGAGAAGGAGGTGCTAGAAATTTTAAAGCGTGTCAAAGTAGATAAATCCCTGGGACCTGATGGCGTATCCCAGACGTTGTTGGACACTAGGGAGGAAATTGCGGGTCTTGTAATAGAGATATTTGAATCATTGATAGTCGCAGGTGAGGTGCCTTGAAGATTGAAGGGTGGCAAATCTTATGTCTTTGTTTAAAAAAGGCTGCAGGGAAAAGCCTGGGAACAATAGGCCGGTAAGCCCCTCATCTGTGGTGGGTAAGTTGTTGGAAGGTATTTTGAGACACAGGGTTTGCAGGTATTTAGAGACGCGAGGACTGATGAGGGACAGTCAGCATGGCTTTTGAGTGGAAAATCATGTCTCACAAATTTGATTTTGAAGGAGTAACCAAAAAGGTAAGTGAGGGCAGTGCAGTTGATGTGTCTATGTGAACCTTTAGCAAGGCCTTTTATAAGGTACCGTTTGGGATTCAGGCTGAGGTACCTAAATGGATAGAAAGCTGGCTTGATGACAGAAGCCAGAGGGTGGTTGTAGAGGGTTGGTTTTCAAATTGGAGGCCTGTGACCAGCAGTGTGCCTCAGGTATTGGTGCTGAGTCCACTGTTATTTGTCATTTATATTAATGATTTAGATGCGAATATAGGAATCATGGTTAGTAAATTTGCAGATGACACCAAGATTGGTGGCATAGTAGACAGTGAAGGAGGTTATCTCGGATTGCAACGGGATCTTGATCAATTGGGCCAGTGGGCTGATGAATGGCAGATGGAGTTTAATTTGGACAAATGCGAGGTGATGCATTTGGCAGATTGAACCAGGGCAGAACTAACTTAGTTAATGGTAGGGTGTTGCAGAGAGTTTCAGAACAGAGATCTAGGGGTACAGGTTCATAGCTTCTTGAAATGGAGTCACAGGTGGACAGAGGGGTGAAGAAGGCATTCAGCATGCTTGGTTTCATTGGTCAGAATGTTGAATACAGGAGTTGGGATGTCTTGTTGAAGTTGTACAAGACATTGTAAGGCCACACTTGGAATGCTTTGTACAGTTCTGATCACCGCATTACAGAGACAATATTATTAAACTAGAAAGGATGCAGAAGAGACTTACTAGGATGCTACTGGTACTTGATGGTTTGAATTATAAGGAGAGGTTTGATAGACTGGGATATTTTTCTGTGGAGTGTAGAAGGCTAAGGGGTAATCTTATAGAGACCTAAAAATAATGAGGGGTGTAGCTCAGCTTGAAAGTCAATACCTTTTCCTAAAGTTAATGGAGTCTAAAAATTAAGGGCATAGATTGAAAGTGCGAGGGGAGAGATACAAAAGTGTCCAGAGGGGCAACTTTTCACTGAGGATTGTAAGCGTCTGGAATAAACTGTCAGATGTAGTAGTAGAGGTGAGTACAATTTTGTCTTTTAAAAAGTGTTTAGACTTTGACACAGGCAAGACGGGTATTGAGGGAATTGGGACTAACTTAAGGGGTTTAAAGAAAGGGTGGCATGGACAAGATGGGCCGAATAGCCCATTTCCGTGCTGTAAACCTCTATGATTCTGATTTAATGGGCTTGCTGGCATCTGTGTAGAGAGAGAGAATTAATATTTCAGGTCTATGGCCTTTTGTCAGAAAGCAGCAATCCATGCATTAAGCTCATTCACTTTATTCACTACACTCCTGGCATTGAAATAAACACACCTCAGTACAATATCAAGGGTAGGAGTCTTAGCAGTGTTGAGGAGCAAAAGGATCTTGGGGTCTGAGTCCTTAAGACTCTTAAATCGGGCCTGCAGGTGGAGGATATGGTCAAGAAGGCATATGGTGTACTGGCCTTCATTAATCGAGGGATTGAGTTTAGGAGTTGAGAGGAAATGCTGCAACTTTATAAGACAACTTTATGTGCGCAGTTCTCATCGCCTCACTACAGGAAGGATGTGGAAGCTATTGAGAAGGTGCAGAGCAGATTTACAAGAATGTTGTCTGGATTGGGAGGCATGCCTTATGAAGATAGGTTGAGGGAGCTAGGTCTGTTCTCCCTGGAGAGATGAAGGTTGAGAGGTGACCTGATAGAGGTTTATAAATGTTGAGAGGAATAGATAGGATGGATTCTTGGAGGCTATTTCCCAGGGCTGAAATGGTCGCTACAAGAGGACACAGGTTTAAGATGCTGGGCAGCAAGTACAGAGGAGATATTAGGGGTAAGTTTTTCACTCAGATGGTGGTGAGTGAATGGAATCGGCTGCCGTCAGTGATGGTGGAGGTGAACTCGCTGGGGTCTTTTAAAAGACTTTGGATGAGTACGTGAGATTAAATGGGATTGGGAGTTACAGATAGTTCTATGGCCTAGTAGGTATGGGTATGATTCGTGCAACTTGTGGGCTGAAGGGTCTGTTTGTGCCATAGTGTTCTATTCAGTAAAGTACTTCTGCACTTTTCTCCTTAACCCACTCCCCCAAAGTAAATTGTCAGTATGTATAGTTAACACAGATAGAAATTAGTTACCTTGAGTGAATCTTAAAAGAAATAGTTAAAGTATTAACCTGACACCTGAATCAGTTTGCTAGCTGTTCAGTCATGTAGGTCACAAGATGCACAAGACGTTCAGTCTGAACATCCTCCTGAAGTGGAGATGCCGGCATTGGACTGGGGTAAACATGGTAGAAGTCTCACAACAGCAGGTTAAAGTCCAACAGAGTTATTTGATAGCAAGAGCATTCCAAAAGCTAGTGGCTTTTTCTACCAAATAAATCTGTTGGACTTTAACCTGCTGTTGTGAGACTTCTTACTGCATCCTTCTGATACCATAGCACCCCTATAGGCAGAAAGCCGTTTTGGTCCATCGAGACTGCACCAATTCTCCGATACAGCATCCCACCAGATCCCAGCCTTGAAAAGTGAACTTGCATTTATAAGGTGTGGTTCGTGATCTCAAGATGTCCTGAAGGGCTGTACAGCTAATTAAATACTTTTTTTGATGTGTTGTAATACAGGAGTTGCTGGCAGCCAAATTGCATGCAGCAATACACCACAAACAGCAGTGATAATGACAAGTTAACCTATTTTGTGATGATGATTGGGTGGTATGGTGGTTAGCATTGCTACTTCACAGCCGCAAGGTCCCGGGTTAAATTTCTGGTTTGGGTGACTGCCTGTATGGAGTTTGCATGTTTTCCCTGTGCCTGCATGGGTTTCCTCCAGGTGCTCCAATTTCTCTCCACAGTCTTAAAATCATGCTGGTTAAATGCATTGATCTGAACAGGCTCTGCAGTGTGGTGACTAGTAACTTCCTTGCAATGTTAATGTAAGTCTTACTGTTGACTAATAAATAAGCTTTGGGGTTTGACTACTGGTTAGCTAAGCAGAATTCCCCCGATCTTTTTTGAAATTGTGCCATGGGATCCTGTCTGTTCATCTTGTGCAGATGGTTCCTCCATTTAATGTCTCATCCAAAAGATGCCACCTCTGACAGTATGGCATACCTCCAGTATTGAATTGGGAGCATGGGCTAGATTTTTGAACTTGTGTCTCTGGAGTGGAACTTGAACCATTAACCTTGTATGCGACCCATTGAGCTTTGACTGACAACAGAGGGATGAGCTCCAAAGAGGATTGAGAAAGCTATTGCTTGATTCCTTCCAATCCAATGAAGCAGTCTGAATCACAAGAGCGGTGCAGTCTGAATGGGAAAATCAAATTGCCGGCAGCAGATGTGGCTAATATTTTTAAGAACCTAGATTGATTGAGGATCTGCGCTTTGTTCCACTAGGGGGTGTGTTAGTTATACTGGTTTATTGGAGACTAAACTGATATGTGGGCAGAGGGAGAAAAAACATGAAGGCTGAATAAGCCAGTGTTAAATTCAGCATTTCAATCAGTGTCTGAAATGGTTTGATTATCACCACGACCTCCATAAATCAAAGAGAGAAAGTTTCCAAAAGTGAAGCTGTTCATTTTATTATTTGAAAATCTTGCATTGGTGCATACTTCATGTGCACAGTCTTTTTTTCCTGTGAATGGTCATGAGGTGCCACCCAGATTTGTTTGGAGCCTAAAACAATGACATAAGCCAGCTTGGGTCAAATAGCCTGTTTCTGTGCTGTAAATTCTATGTAATCCTGTGGCAGGCAATAAGCCTCTATTGAACAGGTTTTTGAAATTTCTCCTTCGCTATCTTGCAGATTTAACTTTAGTCTAACTCCTGGCTGGGTTTTGAGTCCTGACATTTGCTGCATTTTTGAGAGCCAGATCTCATTTCAGTGCTGATGGAAAAGGTCAGCTGTTCAATTAGGATAGGAAAAGGAAGGGCTCTCCAGAAGCCACCTACTGGTATCAAAAGAAACTTGTCAGCAGTGAGATATGGATTGTTATGAGGATCCCGTGGTAGTAAGGGTGAGATGACCCAGGACAGCTGAAGCCTGGACATTTCTTGAGGGTTATCATTGGTATTATAGTAATAGTGAGCTTTAGTAATATAAAGTTAATCTAGTAGAAGCTCAATGGCCTCCAAACGCTGTTTCTTTGTGATGCTCCCACATCCAGAAGTGGAATTAAAATAGCACCAGGTTTTTCCCTACATCACAGGATCCTGATTTGCATTTATTAAAGAGGCTCATAGTCAGTAAGGAACTTCATTTGCCAGCCAAATCAACAGAATTGCAGCACTGAATGGAGCCATTCCTTTCTCAATGACTGGGTAGCAACTAAAAATTCCAGTTAATTTAACAACTGTGTGTAGCAATACAACTGGAACTTCACTTGCATCCTTTTTTCTTATTTGGTTAGAAGTTGTGGGCGTCACTGGCTAGGCCAGCATTTATTGCCTATTCTGCAGTCCATGTTGTATAGGAGCACCAGTAGTGCTGTTGGAGGGGTGTTCCAGCTCTTTGATCCAATGTCAGTGAAGGAACAGTGATACTACCCCAAGTCAGGGTATGTGTGGCTTAGAAGTAGTGGTGTTTCCATGCATCTGGTGCCCTAGTCCTTTTTGTCCTTCTACTCATTCAGTGACAGGTGTACCATCACAGAACGCAAGACATAGACTCATTCAACTCCAGAGCTTTAGAGTATTCAAGTTCTTTATACCACAGGATCTCTGATTCTGACCTTTTGCGCATCTGATTTTAAACACACTATCACTGGTAGCCATGCCTTCAGCTGCCTTAAACTCTGATCCTCTCTGCCCTTTGCCTTGTAAGGTGCTCCTTAAAATCTTTCCCTTTGAAGCTTTTGGCTACCCATCCTACAATCATCTTATGTGATTTGGAAATATAGTTTGTTTCAGTCTTGTGATGAGCCATGGAATATTTTACCACATTCAACATACTATATAAATGCAAGTAAAATATGAAATGATGTCTGAATACTTTTGTATCTCAATGGGCCATTTCTAAAGTAGCAAGAAATATATTTTAAATGTATTTACTCTGAGCTGCTCACTCCCAGCTCTTCTGATATAAGGATCTGATTTAATACTCTTGTAGATTTTGAGCTTTTCCGTCGCTTTGAGTAGCGGCTTTTTGTTTTTGTCACAGAAAATCAAACCAAGCCGATTGTCCGGGAATTCAGTTTTAAAAACGACTGAATAACAAATAGTTTGGTGACTTGTCAGACCTTTTTGGGGCAAGCGAGATGTTTACCTTGGAAAGGAAGAAGCAGGATTTGGCATTGTTCCACAGATCTGTTTCTTCGTTTTATCCCTGTAAAAGGGCATTTGTATTTGGGATTAGACATTGAGGGCCCATCTTGGAAATTGTCTTTATCGGGTGAATTGTTCTATTCCTTTGACATTACCATTGGAACCAGTTACAAAGGCACTGCTTATAACTTACTAAACATGACAGCGATTTTAATAAATCATTTCAATAAATTTATAGCTTATTAATCCAGTGTATTTGTGAAATTGGCCCTTCACTGATGATTCATCAAATTAAGCTTTGAAGGAATGGGAGTGCGGGAGGAGGAAAAGTAAATTATAGAATTGAAACTGGCATTGAATTAATAGGTTGAAATTGAAGCCTTGGCACTTGAATGTTGTTTGATTAGAGCCTGTCCTAAGTATGTTATGATGTGGAGATGCAAGTGTTGAACTAGGGTAAGCACAATAAGTCACATGTACAAAGTTAGATGTGAGGGAAATAGGATACGAGGAAAGAGGTTGGGGCGTTAGGCAGCTAAAGACATATAAAGCTCCGGGGCCTGATGGCATTTACCCCAGGCTGCTAAGGGAGTGAGGGAAGACTTGGCTGGGCCTCTGACGCAAATCTTTGTCTCTTCCTTGGACACAGGTGAGGTCCCAGAGGACTGGAGGATAGCAAACGTAGTACGTTGTTTAAAAAAGGTCAGAGGGATACCCAGGGAACTATAGGCCGGTGAGCTTGACTTCAGTATAGGTAAGCTAATGGAGAGGATCCTAGGGACAGGATGTATGAGCATCTGGAGCGCTGCGATCTGATCAGGGATACGCAGCATGGCTTCGTCAAGGGGAAGTCTTGTCTTACGAATCTGGGGAATTTTTGAAGAAGTGACAAAAACAGTTGATGAAGGACAGGCTGTTGATGTCGTCTACATGGATTTCAGTAAGGCGTTTGAAAGGTCCTCATGGTAGACTGATAGAGAGGTGAAGGCGCATGGGATACAGGGTCGGGTATGTAGATGGGTCGAAAACTGGCTCGGAAGGAGGAGACAGAGGGAGTAGGGAAGGCTCTTTTTCCAGCTGGAAGCCTGTCACTAGTGGAGTGCCACAAGGCTCAGTACTAGGTCCTCTTCTATTGTGGTCTAATAAACGACTTGGAAGTAGGGGTAGGTGGTGAGATCAGCAAATTTGCTGATGACACCAAGATGCTGGATTGGCGGGTACAGAAGAGCAGTGTCAGGCAATACAACAGACATAGACAGGTGGTAGATTGGGCAGATAGATGGCAAATGGAATTAATCCGGAAAAATGCGAGGTGATGCATTTTGGCCGGAAAAATGAGAAGAGAATTATAGGATAAAATAAAACTATAAGGAGCATAGAGACCAGAGAGACTTGGGGGTGAGTTCACAAGTCTCTGAAGGTCCTCAAGGTGGAGAAGGTGACAAAGAAGCGTATAGTATGTTAGCTTTCATAGAAAAGGTATAGAAATAAGAGTAGGAGTTTGATGTGCAGTTGATACAACTTTGGTTAGGCCTCACTTGGATACTGCGCCCAGTTCTGGTCTCCGTACTATCGAAGGATGTGGAGTCTTGGAGAGAGGCAGAGGAGGTTTACCAGGATGCTGCCTGGTATGGAAGGACTGTCCTAGAGGAACGATTAGATAGACTGGGGTTGTTCCCTGAAAGACGTCGGCTAGAGGGATCTCATAGAGGTGTATAAGATATAGGGTATAATAGAGTAAAGGAGGAAACTTTTCACTTAGAAATGGATAGCGAGGTCATGGCCATAGTGAGGGGGCTATGTAAGACGAATATTAAGGCAGTTTTTCACACAAGGGTAGTGGGGGGGGAATGCACTGCCGAGTAAGGTGGTGGGAGCAGGCACGCTGGGCTGTTTAAGGTCTCTTGCAGCCACATGAGCGTATCAGAAGGGGATATAGTAGGACTGTTTAACTACGGCTTTTTCCACAGGTAATTCGGTCCAATGAGCAGCATTCGCAGGTGGGCGGACGCTCTTGGATGTTGATTCATGGGTTGCCTGGTACCTCATGTCGTAATGTGCTTTATTGACCACTGAAGGCACCATGACAGCCAGAGACTACGATGTGCTGTGCAGACATTGGAATTGGGCGTGTCTGGGAGTTTGCGCGTTCTCCCCGGGTTGCGTGGGTTTTCTCCGGGCACTCCGTTTCCTCCCACAACCCAAAAATTCGCTCTTAGGCTGATTGGGTAACAAATTGTCCCTATGGTGAAAATTTTCCAAATTAGGTAATATATATACTATTATATAGGACTATTAAAATAGGAAATGATTTGGTATACCCCCCCAACCCCCCCACTCACACAACACCAGGTTAAAGTCCAACAGGTTTATTTGGGCCCTGAGAGAAAAGGAGATGGCCGATCCTGTCGGATAGTTCCCTGAGCAGACTGTCAGTGTCATCTGGCAGAACGCCTCATCACCAGAACTTACAAACAAGTACCAAGATCTGGGTTGGCTGGTGGTGAGAAGGGCACTACCCGTCAGATCCTTTATGCAAGCTCAAGGTCTCAACAGCACCTCACGCTGCCCTCGAAGCGGCTGCAGGGCTGATGAGATGGCCGCACACTTCCTTGTGAAATGTGCCTTTGGTATTTGTCGAAGTTCGTCCCGAGCAGCTTGGTGACGCAGGACTCTGTATTCTATGGACTGTTTCCGGGGACGCACACCGAGACAAATATCAACTGCTGCTGGAAGGTCATCAACTCGGTGAAGGACACATTTTGGTCTGCCCAAAACTTGTTGATCTTCCAGTTGAAAGAACTGTCCTCAACCGAGTGTTGCAGACTGGCATATTCCAAGGTCCAGGTCTACGTGCTGAGAGACGGGCTGAAGCTTGAGGCAGCCATCTCAAAGGCACAATGGGGAAAGGCCACACTATAAGACCTTTTAACGGAGGCAGACCAAGGGCCCGGGAACTGCAGAATATCCTCGACCTGCGTAACTGTGTGCCAATCTGAACAACAACAGCACACTGTAATTTTGAGGCATGTATATAGTTTTAAGTATTGAAATGAAATAACTATAATTTGTATAGAACTGTAAAAATGTTTTCTTCTGCTCTGTTTGCAATTTGTAGACATGTATACTTGCAATGTTTTAATTGAGATTTTTATGAATAAAGTATATTTTTGAAAAAAAAGGATTATTTGGCAGATACAAACTCAATTTACAAGATAATGGTCAGACCATTATCTTGTAAATTGAGTTTGTCTTTATATGCCCTGTTTGTGAACTCAAGTCCTCATTCACCTGATGAAGGAGCTTGAGGCTGTGAAATGCTGCCAAATAAACCTGTTGGACTTTAACCTGGTGTTGTGAGATTCTTACTAGACACTCTGTAAAGGTAGCAAAATGAAGTTTAACACAGATCAAATTAGAAACCTTTTGACCAGTTCTGGTTTTAACTACACACTGCTTATTGTGAGCAGATTGTTTAAACATCAACATGTCTGCCATAAGGGGTGGGAAGTGTTCTTGGATGGCTGTTTCTTTCACCATTCATGGGTTGGGAGCATCGTTGGCAAGGCCAGCATTTATTCCTCATTCTTAACTATCCTTCAGAAGTGTGGTGAGCTCATCGTCTTTAACCTGTAAAACACTTGTTGTGGAGAGGCATTCTCAGTGTTGTTTGGGAGAGAGTTCTGAATTTTGATCCACTGAAAGTCAAAGATTAGTAATATATTTCCAAGTGTAAGCTTGCTGATGATGTTCCCATGCACCTGCTGCCCCTTGTTCATCTGGGTGGCAGAAATCATGGATTTGGAAGGTGCTATTGTAGACCCTTGGCATAATGCCACCTTGCAACTTCTCAATGGTACATGCTGTCACTGTATATCC